>BMAW01088723.1:0-51083 GCA_019974015.1 Nephila pilipes | reverse complement strand
GTGTGCGTGTGTGCACGCGCGATTCTATGAAATGTATTTGAAAATCGTAAACACATGTATTTTTATTCTCTCATGAAAATCACATATTTTGAGAAACAAATTAAAAGGTATCTTTTATTTTAGTGCGATTGAATTCGAAAACAAATACTGTAAGAAAACTGTCTAAAAATGTCCTTTTTGGAAAAAGTATTTACTCAGAACAAAGAAATTTGAAGGAGAAAGAAAATTTAATATTTATTTTCCTTTTAATTAAGAATTTGATATGTATCGAACATAATCCAGTTGAACTTTTTTTGAGTTTCCTGCGTTTTAATTGAATTTCTGTAGATAAATAAATGAGGTAGAAAGAAATTTGCTTTTCACACATAATACTGTTCATTAACCTTGAAAATTAAAGAAACCTCTGAAGGGAATACAAAAAGAAATAAAATATATTTTCATTCACAAGAAGGCTATATTCATTTACTAATCAATAATTCATAAATTTGTGTCCTTATATTTTACTGTCTTTTAGGTGCATTAAATTAAATTTAAATTATAAATACAAAATATCTTAATATATCTCTGTTTAATCTTAAATTCATAATGAAATACTCAGAAGATTTGAAGATAAAGTCAGTATATCTTATAAAAAAAGCATTGATTTGTATTAAAATATGTACTAAACAGTGATTAACAAATTGATAAAATGGACTTTAACGTTATAGTTATATATTTTGTATTTGGTTGTCAAAATATTTTTTTTTAAATTTCTCTGAAAACAGAAGGAAATCTTTTAAGCTGTGCATAAATTTTAATTAATTGTAAAATTAAAAGATTTTTTTTTTCAGTTTTTAGTCAATTACATTTTTAATTCAGTTTCTAATTTTATTTTTTTGTCTCTTGTTTAATTATTTATTTATCTAAACATAAGGACCGATTTTACATTGAATTATTGTTAAGTATCCAATGAAATATATAATGTTATTCACGCAAAAGAGAAATATCATTCCATATTCTGTATCATTATATATTTTTCCAAACACTCGTTACTTAATAATAAAATGCGATATATTTCATATTGAAACTCTCTGAATCTGTTAACATTTGTCTTTTGGAGTTAATTTTTATATTAATTACAAGGCAAATTACGATTCAGAAAAATTGCTTATCTACAGTTTTCTTTGACATTGCTCAATTGCGCATTTATTTATCAAAAGGATATTTGAATAAAAAAATTGAAAATCAAATCATGTGCTCTTGCTTCAAATAAAAAAATCGATTTGAAATTTGAATGATAGAAAGAGTAAATATACTGTTATTTTCTAGCAACAGTTTCGATCGATAATTCGAAGAAATATGAATATTTCAAATTTTGTAACAAATAAATGTCACGAAAAACTTCACATTATATATTAATATTCACTTCAACTTAGTGTTTTTACTTCTATTACACAAGCCGTCTATACGTACATAATTCAAAAATAAAAACAAATTCAGAGAGCAAAAACTAAAAGGCATTATCGAGAAAACCATACCGTATTTTCATCAACAGATTCTTATTCTCATACAATTTCTGCTTTAAATTACTCTTATAATTACATGCCATTATTTTTCCCTTAACAATTATTTAAAATATAATAATTTAAGTTTTAATGTTTAACATTTAATACATAATTCCCTACACAAAAAAAAACTGAAAAAGAGAATTTTTTAATAAAGATAATCAATGAGATTACTTATTACTCAAAAATGAATAGTAGTTTTATGATAAACATTTTAAAAAGAAATATGTTGCTTTTGTATACAGAGTAAGGAGTTTTATCCACTGAAAGTAACTTCAAAATTTCTTTGAATGGGCAAATTCGTTTTTACACATGGCAGATGAATAAAAAAAAGCATCATTCAGATATAGAAATGCAGAAACCCGTAGTAAAGAAGAGACGAGAATTCCTTTAGAATTATTCGAGCGTTTGTGCTCAAAAAAAATCGAACTTTTACTTGTTAAGAACGTTCTTTGAAAAAACTTACAAAATAAATCTCTGTTTTGTACTGAAGCGTTAGAAAAGTGTTTTTCTGTCCTTCTAACTATCATTTTTTGTATACATCTCTTATTTTATAGACAACTTAGCTTAGAATTATTGAGAAAATAAAGAATTGAAATTGGAAACCTTCATTGTATTTGACATTTAGAATAAAACAGGCAGATAATTCATTATGTGTCTTAAAGCAATTTTCTTTTAACTGAAAGTTGTAAACCGGAAAACTAATTTTTATTAAAAAGCATAAGCTTTTTTTTTCATGAAAGGTATTTAAATAAAACTATACTTTCACTTAGTTTCCTTTGATTTAATTTTAAAGAGTTTAAATTACTTTATTGATTCACTCATTTATGAAGCTTTCAATGTCAATATAGTTAGTAAGAACACGATAAGTGGTTTTATGGGGCAAGTGATTAAAATTGTACTAAGTTCTATTAATAGTTTTTTGCGACATTAACTACCAGCTGGCTCATGTATGAAATTGATGCTATGCTAAAATTCCATTTCAATGCTTAAAGTTTAAATGTTTTTTATTTTATTCCTAAATATTTTTAACTTATGTAATTGTGTGTGTGTGATATTCCCTAAAAGTTTTATTTAACTTCCTACAATGCTTTCAAAATAATAGATCTATGCAATACATAATAGTTATATACAATTTTTAACGTATATTTTAAAATCATATTTTAGTTTTCATAATTAATGAGTTACTTTTTCTCTACTTATAGAAAGAAAAAAGTTTAAAAGGTTCACCCACTCACGCTGCAGTATTTGTGATTTTCAAAAAAAATATATTACATCGGCTTTCTAAAAGATTATTATGGAATCTGTGACTAAATTTGAAGCCAAAATTGTTGAATTCATGAACATCAGGGGATTTGAAAATCCTTTTCTCAGTTAGTTGAATTGACCAATCACAGAACTTGGATCAAATTATTTTTGGCTAGACAGAGTCGGAAACTAAAGAAACATCTTTATATTTTTCGCTTATTTGGCAAATAATCTTCTGCAATCCTATTTAATCTTACTATCCCATTTTATTCTATAGGAATTTAAAATAATAATAAAATAATACGTGTTTAAAGGAAAATTCCCTTTTATAAGATATTTTTCTTTAAATTGTTAATTTATATATATATATATATATATATATATATATATATATATATATATATATATATATATATATATATATATATATAACAATTTCAATTGATCATATCTTTATCTTAGACGAAGGCACTTTTTCAAACACTTAAAAACATTTCATAAAAACAAGATATAGAATTAATACAATGTCAATGTAGAATTAATACAATGTCAATGTAGAATTAATACAATGTTAACAGTTTGATTTGAGTTTTAAATTTCAATGAAAAAGGTTCTAATTTCTACTGTAATTTGCATTACTCTCTAATTACAACTTCAAACTCAAAGATTGTTCACTGTTATACAACTCGTATTATTGGAATGTTTCTCAAAAGTATTTTAGCTCAACAGAATAAGTACAGCATTTTGATTACCTTTTCTAAATCTCATATAGCTCAGAATTTAATTACTTATTCATTGTAATTCTATGTGCATGTATTTCAATAAAACTGCAATTTAAGATAATCCTTCATTTTCTATTAACATATTTTTGAATAAAAACTAAATGAATATGTTGCTCCTTTTAATATATTTTTAATATGAGGGTCAACCAGAAAGTAAGAGATCTGAGTCTCTCATGTTCAAAGAGAATTATTTTTTTCTTACAATGTTGGCTGCGCTGCGTTCAAAATCAACATCGTAAATATAGAATACGTACTTATTTTTCTCAGTCGGTTGAAATCTCTAGTTGTAGAGCTATATTGCAAGGAGTGTATTAATTCCGAATCCCACCAGCTGCGAGTTGAAAAGCATAATACGGTCTCTTCTCGCGAAGGGAAGCATGCCGTTTTAGATTTTTAATGAAATCAAAACTGTTCAGTGGATGGTGCCCTGTATAATTATAATGGGGACGAGTGGTATAGCGGACGAGTGGTAAGTTGCAGAAAGCTTCAAACCATAGTTTTGAGCCAAAGCAAAATAGACTCTGTCTTTTAGAATTCTTAATGAATACTCCTCGTTGAATTTTTGTGATCGGGGGAAGCAGTTATTGCCGAGTGGTATTGAATAATCCTCGGAAATTACGAAGCATAATACAAAACAAAAGAAAATAAAATGTTAACGAAAACGGTATGTTCGTTGCATACTAATACGCAAATGTACAATAAATGTAATGAAGCAACTCTCATATTCATCCATTTGGGACTTCTTCATCCAATCTCCTTCAACACTCACAGCCATAATGTGGAACCTTTAGATTTTCAACCTTTCACTTCTCTGAAGTCATTTATGGGTGAAAAAGCGTTTTGAACATCAATGAGGTCCAGAGTGCCGTCAAAATAATTACCAAAATGGTGGCCGGAAACGTTTTTTGTTGAAGATATAAGAAAGTTTTTTCTCGGTTCAAAAATTCATTGAGAAGGAAAGTGACTGTGGCGAAAAATAATGTTTGAAGTACGTACATTGTAAGGTTGGGATGTTTGTGATTTTCTTTTATTTAACTTTTAGGATTGGATTCCGACGGAGGGATGTGGATCCCATTATTTGGTGCTGTGGTCTCACACCGTATAGGGACTGCAATTGGAAGGAACTGAATGGTGCAATGATGAGAATGGCATTCGTTTCCGTCTGACTAGAGGGTGATATGAAATCGGTTTTCTTGGAGGTGGAGTCGTTCCTGAAGATAGTCGTCTTTTGATTATTGTGGTCTGTTTGGCGTTCTATAGATGTTCTTAAGCCCACAATTCATCTTGGTAGTAGTACTTCTTTGCCAGGTGACAGAAGTTGTAGAAGGGAGGGCCCTTTTACAAGTGGTTTTTTCAGATTATTACTTGGGATGTGCATGAACGGCTTTCAAATGTGCCTGGACACACTCAAGTTATTATTTTTCGTGTATTTATAGGTTCATTATTACATTAGCACTACTTAGTTTAATTGAAACTCTCAATGCATCAGAATAGATTGACCATAATCCTCTTGTTATTTTCCAAAATAACCACGCTGTTGTTATATACTCGGACCACCTTAAGAGTACCCTCAAGTTTGTATAGGAATTTCACCCCAGAATGGTTTTTTGCTGAGCATTTTTGACGTGTTGTAACTAATACGTGATAACTAAGCGCATATCCCTCCGTTGTAATGTACTCAGCCTATTTTCTTTGTCGGACCCCCGTATGAGTTTTATATCGGTTAGAAACTGTCCTGTATTTTTACAAGTCATATTTTGAACCAGTACTTGAGCAAGTTTATGGAAGGGAATTATTAAGAGGACTCGGTACCCTTCGAACATTTTTTTTTATTTATGTATTTAAAAATTAGGGTTTAGCATGCTATATAGTATTTCTATTCTAGAAAATGATTTCGCATGAAAATTGTAATGCATTATTGACACAATACTAAACATTTATATTTTTTAAAGAAAAACATTTAAATTTCAAAACCCTGATCCTCTTTTATTTATTAATATTTTGCTATAACTTTTTTTTTATAATATTACTAATATTTTAAACAAAACTTTAAGTATGGATTTTGTAACAACTTATTTAGTTTTGGAGAAAAAATTAAAAGGGTGATATGTATGCTAAATTTCAGCAAAATCACAGATATCTCCTACAGCATGATTTTTTTTTTGAGTGTTTTTCTAAAATGGATCCATAATTTTGTTACATGTCGTATATCTAACACATAGAAAAAAAAACCGCAAGCGACCAGTAAATATTTATGAGAGTAGTAGAATTTTAAATACACTGATGTATTGAAAATGCGCAAACTAAGAAAAACCCTTTTAAAGTTTTATAACTCCGAAAAGGTTAACTATATTCTCGAGATCCCAGCACTGCAACAAGATCATACGTCATTTTCTTAAAGGAATACACAAAGCACTTTGAGTTTCTTTAACACGTTGTTGAATTAACAAATATTTCTATTACTCCATGTTTCATGATCTTAGTGCATAAATACGAGGGTGGTTCAGAAAATACTCGTGTTTGAAGACAGATGATATCATTAAGGTAAATTGTTGTTACCATTAGGTGCTGCCATCTGTAGCGCATTAATTTCAAATTAAAAAAAATATTCCAATGAATGTTTTAAATTGTTAAAGGAGGTGTTTGGAGAGAATTGCATGCCACGTTGTCAAATTTTTGAATAGAACAAATGATTTTCGGAAGGCGGGAGATTGTTGAAAATGCTGAACGTACTAGTCGACCTGTGACATCTAAACCTGATGAAAACATTAAAAAAATTAATGAAATCATGCATAAATACCGACGTTTGAGTGTTTGGATGTCAGATGTTAGGTATATAGACAAATAGATAAAATAAATTTTGACTTTGGATTTGCATAAAAAGAAAGTTTGCTCAAAAGTGGTACCAAAAAATCAAGCACCAAGACAACGCACTGTCGCACAATGCTCTCTCTGTGAAACAGTTCTTGACAGTCAAATGCTTTACTGTGCACGAGCATCCACCGTACACCATGCGACTTCAGCCTATTTCCTAAAGTGAAAAGTGCATTGAAAGGAACACATTTTCAGTCTGTAGAAGAGGTGAAGGCAAATACCGCAGACTTATTGAAGAAAGTGACACTTAAGGACCTGCAGCACTGCTGTGGACAGTGGAAAACTCGTATGCTGCAACGTATTGATAGGGAAGGGGAGTATGTTGAAGGGGACTAAAAGGTATTTGTATAATGTTTTCACTAAAGCTAATTTTTAAGACTAGTCTGGTTATTTAACTGTCACACCTCGTATATCTATAACACAATGAATACCAATCAAAGATGTATGGTCGTGAGTCAACCAACTACCATCACACTTTTGTCGACAAATAAGATATCAGTAGGTGCATCGTATGCCTTTCATACTTCACTGTGTACTTCTCTTAGCATAGTCTTTGCAGCAACATTATAGGCTTTGTGAAAAATTTTATTCATTTACTGTATGTCCTTAATGAAAAAGACAAAATATCTATGACCACACAAAAATTTTCAATTGCCAAATAGCATTTTACGATATTACAAATTGCTTGCTTAACCCGTAAATTGATATCAGAAATAGTAGTTGTCTGTCTTTCATTTGATGTTTCTACAGCACAAACATTTGAAGTACATGAATTACATTTTAAATTTAAAGTGGAGTAAAATTCCTTTTTCCCAAGTTCAAGCTTTATTTACTTATGTTATATTCTGAGAATTTTAGTGTGGCAAATATTTTGTAGATTTGTGAAAAGTTCATAATAAGGAAATGTCCAGTATCAAACCTTGCGCTATTTTCAATATTTAAAACTTGTGCAATTCTGATATTATACTGCTGTTTGTAGAAAATGCAACACCATGAAAGAATCATCAGAATCAAATGAAATTTAATGCAGAAACGACTTGTACTGATACAAATAAATGATGAAATTTTCAAAACAAAAGAAACAAATTAAGCGTCCGAAATCAGTATTTGGTGCAGCCACCATGCGCTGCAATAAGTGCTGCTATACGACGTGGCATGGAGTCAAACAGATGTTGAATATCTGCTTGAGGAAGAGAATTCCATATCGCTTGTATGCGCAACCAAAGTTCGTCTTTGGAAACTGCAGGACGCGGATCACGAGCGAGACGCCGACCAACCATATCCCACACGTGCTCAATAGGCGACATATCCGGTGAATAAGCAGGCCAAGGAAGAAGTTGCATGCGTTGTGCTGAACAGAAGTCTCGAACAGTCCGCGCAACATGTGGGCGTGCATTATCCTGCTGAAAGATAGCTCCAGGGATGCCTTGAAGGAAAGGAACGACTTCGGGCTGTAGCACTTCACGGACGTACCTGTTGCTATTGAGATTACCCTCAATTCGTATCAAATTGGATCGTCCATGATACGAAATCGCACCCCAGACCATAACTCCGGGTGTTCGACCACTATGTCGTTCAATAATACACTCAGGAAGGCAGCGTTGACCGGCATAACGTCTAACACGAACACGGCCATCATGGGTCCACAAATTGAAGCGTGATTCATCTGAAAAGACAACTTGGTGCCAATCAGCTCGCCTGTCTCTGTGCTCAAGAGCCCACTGCCGACGCAGCCGTCGATGATTCGCCGTGAGGGGAATCCTGTATAAAGGCACCCTTGCACGCAATCCACGGCGCAGCAGACGACGACGAATTGACGAAGCCGACAATTGTTCACCTGTAGCAGTAGACCAACGTGCTGCCAGCTGCCTGGAGGAAGCTGTGCGATCATTCACCGCCATGCGGAGCAGGTGTCGATCATCGCGCTCTGACGTCACCTTCTGTCGTCCAGTGCCTGTTTTTCGAGTTGTTCGGTGCTCGTCGGTCCACTGCTTCCAAACTCGCATCACTGTGGAACTGTTCCGCTGCATACGAGCTGCTATTGCGCGATAGGAAAATCCTCCTTCTCGAAGGCCGATTATCCTCCCTCGTTCAAACTCCGTAAGTTGCTTGAATTTCTTATTCTTCCGTCGTGGAGGCATACTCAGGTCTCACTAAACGTTTGCCACTAACAAATAATCATAGACTTTTTTCAACGTCCCGCTACAGCACTTTATTTATACGCTTTCAGCATCAATTCAGAGGGCGCTGCGCGCGCCGCGCACGCGCGATGGCTCTGAAACTTTATTAATTTGCATAATATCCTATAATTGACATTTGCTGCGAATTTCATTTGATTCTGATGATTCCTTCATGGTGTTGCATTTTCTACAAACAGCAGTTTAGGATCTGCAATTTCTTCTTTTGTGGTATCAGCTATGTTATCAGCATCACTAAACCAACGTTTAGTATTCATTTTCATAAAATTATATCACCGTTTTGCGTGAAACATATTTAAGTAAAATCTTCAACAGTTAAAAACACACACCAAACCCTTCAAAAGTTTCACCCCAAACAGTAATGAAAGAAACTCTTCGTAATGCATATCTTTTCTTTTCAAATATAAAATGTATTTAGAATTAGCTCGATATCTAAACTACAAACTAAACACGAGATATCTACAATAAATATATGGTTCATGGGTTTCAAAGAGCAGCTTTTAATCTCCGAATTTGGTATATTTTTGAACGTTGCCTGGACTTAACCTTGCCTAGAACTGCATATTTTATTATATTAAGAAATAAAATTTAATATTACGATTTAGGAAGGGAAAAGATAATTGAAACACATTTTGTTTCATTAAAGAAAATTAAGTTAAGGATAGTTGTGTCTGCCATTGGTGGCTTAGTAGGAGAGGATGTGTTCTAACTTGTGCTCCCAGTCAATGAGGAAGCAGCGTATCATGTCAGTGGTTGAACTAAAATTAGATATTAAGAAGGATATTTCGTGGTCTTTTGATAAGGGTATCAGGAATATAATTTGGAATAATTTGTATTGATCTATTGTTGATATTTTAGACGCTCTCAAAGAATTTAAATGCAATTTTTCGAATGATGGTTCTGATAGATGGCGAATTATTTGCGTTATATGAATCAGAAACTCTCATGTACCAATCTCAATTAAAGAGATGTCTCATGATGTGAATTTGGGACCTTTCTTCTTTTTGCTGCAAAACTGCAGACTGGACATGCATGAATAGAATGGGTCTAAGAGGCTAAATGAATAGAATGGGTCTAAAATGGCTGAAGCTAACAAAGCTTTCGCTCATTTTAGTCCCAAAAAATCAGAGTGTAGAACAATAAATAGTTAGTAATGAAAGTTGTAATCGCTAAACATAAATGGTGAAATGTTACATTTATGAATGAAACAAAATAAAATTAATTTCCGGAAAGTTTTGATAAAAAAATAACATACAACTACTAACATCTACAAAAAAAAGGGGCGTTATTAAATCCCAAAGTTTTTTGTTTATATTTTTCAATTTTCCTTTTCCAAACCTCTAGTTCTCGTATACATATAAAACTATTTCCGAAGAGTTTTCTTGCGTTTATATAAGTAACAATATTTATATGCTGAGATTCAACATACGATACAGTTCTTGAAAATTTTCCGAAGTAAATCAATAACTGCCTTAATTGAAGATCCATGTCGAGATAAATAATTCTGAAAAAAGGCATTAGCGACAATATTTGTGGGTGCTTTACGCAGGGAAACTTGTTCAGTCCATTTAGAAAAATTATCAATAATCACTAAAAGATAATAGCACCGTTCAAGTTTTGATGCGGCATATCGCCCTATTAAATCTAAAATAATATTTTCGTTTGGGTGATCAAATGCATTTGAAGTTAACAGTACAGCTGAAAACACGATTTTATAATTGAATGCTGGTATATGTAGCACGATGGATCATATTACCCAAATTTTTTGCATATTAGAAAAATCTTTTATTCTTGTATTAGTTTTCCTTGCACCAAAATGACTAGATATCGGATTTTTATGGAATTCTTTCAACATACAATGTCTTATAACTCAGGAACATGCGCACACAATTCATTCGTATAAGTTAAATATTTGGTATAAAAAGATTTCTGTCATTAAACTTAAATTCTTGGAATCAATCTTCGCATATACCAGTATTCATTGAGATATCTTCAGAGTTTCTTAAGTATCTATTAATGTACCCTGATTCGGATACCTTTGCGATGCTTCAGTTAGTCTAGCTAAGAGAAAACAAAGGAATTAATAATGGAGCAAGAGATATTAAATTCAAAGATCCGTCAGATGGTTTCCAGGAGTGCACATATAGACTACCCCACATTTTGACTACCAGGTTAGTGCTCTTAAGCAACATCAAATGCCGTCAATTTTAATGTAGCCGTGGTAGCCTATCGGTAATGGTCGCGGGCTTGCAACCTGGTGTTGCTTATTCCGAGTCATGAGCTCGAACTCTGATGCCTGTAAAGGCCCACGGAGTAGCGGGGATGATGCCCGTTAACTCTGTCGAGATCTTAAGACCACTAGTAGGTACAGTGTGAAAATTTAAAAGAAGGATGCAAGCTCAGTTGTCATCCTCGTCACTTGACCTAGGTCCGTCGCTGATAGCCCTTCTATTGCTTTTCAGTCCGATGTTAATAAACAATCACCCCGTCAATTTTAATTCTCACCTGATCATTGTAGCTGAAAGATTTTTTTCCCCATTAGTTAACTTAGTGAGTACAGAATGACAGATACTTACTTACTCGTAACCCCCAGATCATTGTCAAACATTCCTTTTTGTCCTTTTGATTATCGTATAGTTATATTAAGCCACACTTAATTGCAGATAGCATAAGCATCTGTCTCTCAAATAGGGTTAACATAGCTCCTATTCCGACCGCACTGACGTCAGTACACTCGTATAACTCAAAAGGGGGAATTGAAGTTAGGTAATTTTAACATAGGTTCATTTGCTAATCTAGATTTGATATCTTGAAATCCTTTTTTCGGAGGCAAAGACCAATAAAATTTCACTAATTTGCGTTAAAGCGAATATAAAAGTTCCCATAATTCCGTATAACATGGACTGAATTTTTGATACCAGCCCATATTTCCAGGAATTTTGATAATTCTCGCGCATTCTTTGGGGTTGATATCTCCAACACCGACTTTATTTTATAATAATCGGTAACTATGCCGTTAATATTAAAGATTAATCCTAGGTATTTTAATTACTCTTTTGGCCGAAATGGCACTTCTACACAATTACAATTAAACCCTCATTTTGCAATAATTTGAAAACCATACGCAAATATTGAATGCGATCTGGAAAGGGTCTCGATATAATGATAACATCGTCCATATACACAAAAACAAATTATTTAGTGACTTTCAACTTGAGGATAATATCAACCGGCGGTTGAAAATTGGGAACATTAAGCGAAAGACATTCGAGTGAATGTAAAAGTCATATTCTTCATTACAAACGCGGGTGTGAAACCAATGATTGTAAAAAAAACAGGTCAGATATCTATTGTTTACATAATGTTTCTGTGATGAATATTCATAAGCAAATCAACAGTCAGTGGTAAAGGGTATCGTAGATAATTTGTTATGGCGTTAAACTGAAGATAACCTACAGCAGGAACCTACTTCAGGGGAATCATGAGATTTACCATTATTTTTCGTACATAAAACTACAGGCAAAGCACACAGTGATTGAATAGGAATAATGGTGCCTTCCCCTAACATTTAATCCAATTGATAATCGATAATATCTTGTTTTTCTCGATCATAGCGATAGGATCATGATGTCACTGACGGAGGAAGCCCCTTTAGATATCTTAATAATGGACATTGGTGAGACTAGGTTGGTCTGAAAATAACCCCTAAGATTCCAGGAAGAATTTATGTCAGGTGATAGATGCGCTTTGGTTAAATTCGTGTATATCAGATCCATCTCAACCGATATGATTACATCCCGTTTCCGAGTTTGGACCTCTGAATCTGGGGTAGAAATTAATGGGATTTAAAATGAAGGGAAATTTTGGAGCCTCGCCTTATTAAGTCAACTCCAAAAATTCAGGGGTATTGTAAAGTTTTAGAAAATGTTAAAATGCCAAGCCCTATTCAGATTCTGAATACAAATGGTTAGTGCCAAGCAACCTAGGGTTTGCATTTGTACACTGTGCTGTCATTAATGCAATATTACATGCACCCTACTTAACGAAAGGAAAATAGAGATTGTAAAGTTGATATATGCGACAGAAGATTTCTCGGTTCCTGTATCCCACAATACCATCACAAAAGTGTCATGTAAAATAATAGTGAAGTGGGGAATATTAATGGCTGCTCTCTCTCTCTCTCTTTCATAGCATTAATAGTAATTAGAGTGTTTTGAGTATTATGTGATCGAGGACACCCACCCCCTATGCTCGATTGCCTATTAGATCAACGGATTGAAATTTTGAAATTTATAACGTGTCCCAAAAATGGATAACGATGCTCTGGATGATTAAAAGAATAATGGTAAGCCTGTAGTCTACCCAGTGCCGGATCTTTGAGGGTCGTAGTTGTGTCTCCGTTCAGTATTCGGCTAATACCTTGGACGGAGATATTGTTCCGACAGGATCGGAGGATTACGAGAGGAGTGTCGGGTTTCACATTTTACCGTATTTACTTGTTTTTGGATTATGATTGTTATTTTTCCAGTTTTAGAATAATTTGAAAGGCATAAGCTCAACGAATTTAATTATCTGACTTAAATAATTAATACAGAAAGAGAGAAAAAGAGAACTTCATAAGAAATAACTGTAATAAAAGAAATTTAAAGTTATTTTGAAAGTATATACAAAAATTGTATTCCATAAAGCATAAGATTTTTAAAATTCATAACAGTTTTAGTTGAAAACGCTTTTGCAGTCTCCAGTTAATATCTTATTTTAAGTTATTAATTATTGGAGAACGTTTAAGTAGCAATATATTACATCGTTTCAATTTGTATCACATTAAAATTCTTTTTTTTCTATTATTTTGTAATAACATTTTATTAATGCGCATATATATAAAGAAATATGCGTAACACATTATGAAGTTCTACTGAAAAAAAAACTGCGCTTCAAGAAATGAAAAACCTTTCGATGAATTCGAATTTTAAAATTTTTGTAAGACCAAAGGAATGTGACTAATTATTTTACGGATCAGACAGTTTTTTTAAGGTATTGAGGTCAAAGGAACAATACACAAGAAATAATTTATTCTATTTTCTGTTATCATTAAAAAAAGGAGCTTTCTTTTTAAAGACTTTTAAATTCTATCTGTAGAAAATTCCTTTTTACTCGTTTTATACTATATTGGTCTAATTCAACATCGAACTAAAACAACCTATAAAAACTGAAAAATTATTAAACTAATAACTGATAATAACACTTAATGAATATAACAAAAACGCGGAAAAAAGTATTAATGTCTTAGAAGCGAAGGAATGAAACAAGTTTGATGTATTTATTAATAAAAGACTGATATATTACATAAATCCTTTTATAAACATTTCTTTTAGATATCATAAATAATTTAAAAATAGTCAACAAAAACTTTATGTTGATCCTTCTTGACATTTATATCCAACTATAATGAATACAGTTTTTCACAGTGAAAAATAAAACGAATAACTGCATCACAGACATGCGCAGCATATTTCAGAGACAAATTAAATTTATGAGTTTGCCAGGTACCTCGCAAGCATGGTATGAAAAAATATTCTTTAACAATTACTCAGCAAAAAATATCGTATTAATTCTTATTAGTTTACTCATTAATATTTCTTTCGATAAAATGTTCTGTAAGTTGGGTTTTTATAATGTTTAATTATTATTCTGTCACTCCGTTTAATTAATATTAATGGATAGAAAAAAATCTGTTCGTAAAGTAGTTTGTAATTTATAAAAATAAAAACCAACTTTCATGAAAGTAATTAAAACAACGGAATTCTTCATCAATAAACTAATATATTTTTAAAAGCATTCTTTAAATATTTTTACAATATATTCCAACAAATATTTAAAAGCAATTTTAATATGAATAGCTTCATTAGCATAAAATTATCTTTAGTATTTATATTGTATTTGTTATTTTTCAATTTTTTAAGTATTTTCTCATTTTCGGATAACAAGCTTTAAAAAGATGGGTTATCATTGGGTATTACTATATTTTTTTAATTATCTTTATTGCTTCTAAATTATTGATTCACGTTTTTTCCTTTGACTGAGAAAAAAACCTTTTTAAAATAATAAACGTTTCATTAATTCTTCCATGTTAATGTAATTTTAAAAATTGTAAATTTTGCGTAAATTATTCATAAGTAATAATAAAAAAATAAAATAATATATATTCAAATCTCTAGCAGAAGAGTTCTAATATTCCTTCTCTAATTTTCTTAAGGGTACCAAGATATCTGCGGAACTCTAGAACATTATATCTAAGACTCATTGTTTTGGTGATGTATATCTTTGCAAATTATTAGTAGAGCTTAGATATTTTGTGTGTCTTATAATGACATTTCAATCTTTCTATCGAACTATAACAGTAATTTTTTCTTCGTAAAGATTTTTTCCATTCGCATAAGAATATGGACATGTTTTGCGAGATATATTTGTATTTAAGTATCATTTTTAAAAGTAATATTCCATAAATATACAAAATATTTTACTCGTCATACAGAAAACTATACACATGTACACAAAATATAGTGAATCTATACAAAAAATATGGTGAACATATTTTTTATGATGTTATTGTATATTTTCTTTGAAAAAATTATAGAACTTTGGAAATTTCTTTGGTAATTTTGGAAATTTAATTTTTTTTTTCCCTTTTTTCATATACAAAATCATTTCTTAAGAATTAGGTATTATATAGAAAAAATTCTTTTAGTTTCACTACATGCATAAGTATATTATTTAGAACAATAAGAAATATGGAACCATATTGCGTAACAGTTTTCTTTAAAATGGTACCTAAATGCAAATGCATCTAGCAAAACACGTCCATATTCAATAAGAGTAGCAAAAAATCTTTAGGACAAAAAAAATTACTTTTACAGTTCGATAGAGAGATTATATTATGATTATAAGGCACACAAAATATCCAGGTTTTACTAATAATTTGCAAATATATACATCGCAAAAACAAGGAGTCTTAAATTTAAAGTTCCAGATTTCAGCTGATGTCCTGGTACACTTAAAATATTATGGAATAAGTAAATCTACCTCTAATCATAAATAATTAACTCGTAGTGATTTAATAGAAATTTAAAGTTCATTTAAATGTTTTAAATTGGTCTTAGATATAATTATCTCTAATTTTCGAATCGCAATAATAAAATTTCTCAGAAATGAAGAAACGATTATAAGGATGAGTAAGTCAGATAAACGTGCAAACTATATTCTTTGATATAACTTTAATGGTGCTACGTATTGATGATAAATGGAAACAATACAAAATTTCCAATAATCTTAATCAAAGTGTGTGTGTGCGAGCGTGCGTGTATATCAGAATTATATGAAGCGGAAACAGTAGATAGCCCATAATCATGAAATTAGGTACGCTTAATCAATGGTTCTTGATTAAATGGACCTCGAAACTAACTTTTTAGGTGCTTTAAAATTTAATGTTGAATTTTGTTAGATTTCGTCACTGCACTATTGTATCACATGATATTGTAATCTTTCTTTGGCTTCGTTATATTTAATCTTGCTCATATTATATCACTTGACCTCATGTTCTATTTTGATACTTACAGATTATAGATACATTTATTCATTTGTTTACTCTTTGAAGCAAATTTATCTTGCCTTTTCGAATGAATTATCACAAAAATGTATTCTTTCAAAAAATAAAATTAAGTTTTGGCAACTTCGTTTGTGTTTTCTATTGACCTTTCATCAAACGTTGCGGATATTCCATGAGAAACTAGAGTTGAGAACATGTCTTCACAAACAATAATGTAGATTCATAGAAAATATTGGAAGAATTGCTAATAGGGGGAAGAAATACATCAACTTGCCATAATTTTTTCATAATCATGCATTACACCGAAATAGATTTATCGTATCACAAAACATATAACTGTTTGTTTTATTTATCATATCTTTAGAATCAGTTATGTATGACCAAAGTTTAGAAGAGCAACTTTAGCGATCTGCGCGATTGTGTTACTATACAAATTTTCATCCAAAGTCGCCCGTTAATCGACTTTTATCGCAAGTTCCGCAAAATCTTCTAGAAATCTTCTCAAATCTGTATGGAGGTATACAGAATTGTGATCTAAAAAGCAGTCAATGATCCGACTGAGTTCTTAAACACTTTTCAACCTCCTAGTATTCTAGACAATGGAACCAGATGATTCATTTAGAAGTTTATTCCTAACGTTATAGGAACTTTCAGTACCACTAGAAAGTATATTCATGCCAATCAGTTTCTACTCCTGTTGAATAATTTTCAATATCTAGTTCATCTCCCACAGCTTAATTATGAAAATTAAACTCAAAAAATCGCTAGAAGCAATCCTTGTTTCTCCTACCTACAAATTTATTTCGGTTGCATCAGAGTCGACAATTTTCAAAACTTATGCATACATCTTTGCTCTGCATAGAAAGATATTTAACTCTGTTTATCTCAAAAAGCACTTTAGATTTCTTATTAATATATTTTCAGAATTTATTATTGTTACCTTTTTTTGTTAAAATATAGTTATTTTTAGGAAAATTTAATTTTCCTCCTGTAGAAATCAGCATTGTTTAAGTTCCTTAGTGTTTATTACTATATAAATTCTATTTGGCCTCTGTTTATTTTATAGTTTTATAATCATATAATTTTTATGTATTCATTTCTATTTATTTGTTCGACATTTTCTTTATCTTTTGTTTCAATTTTAAATGAATATCTTTAAACTGCTTATACACCTGCCCCTGCTACTATTTAAAAATTTTAAATTTTTCCAAAAATTTTCCTGTAAGGAGGAAACTGATTATTAGATATAATTCAAGGCTCTTGATTAACCATTAATTAATGGAGCTTTATGTATGTTTATTTCTTATAAGCGCTATTATTTCTGTGCAGGGGTCTTCCTCTTTTGGCTAGGAATTATAGACTTTGCCTCCATTGGGTCTAAATTTACGTATTTGGTTTTGCTATGTTATCTGCTAAATCATTCTTCGCTAGGAGGGAGATTTTCGGCTCTCTGAAAAAATTTAAGACATTGTGTAAAAATATAAGCTTATTTTTAATGTTATTTTAAATTTTTGGAAATGATAATTTGTCCCTCATCAGACAAGGACTCTAATTAGGTGTATTTTTATGGTTAAAACAGTTTCAATTCATCATACAAAGAACAGTTGCGTTATCTAATATTCGATTGAACAAGGATTTTCATTTAAAAATTTTATGCTTGCTAGTTGAATGTATTTCATACAGTTTCTAAAAGCTTCAAATTTATCTTTTGAAATTCGTTATAACTCTTATCTTATTTTTCTGTGTTTAGTGTTCTTAAAATCCTTTTCATTCGATTCATAATTGCATTGTAGCATTTTTATTTTTTCAAACACTGTTACTTTGAGGAGTTGGGTTTATATATAGGATTGAATTGATTTTATTAACGGGGCTTTAGATGCAATACAAGGCCAATCGGCAATTGATTTCGTAATTTTGAACCTCGGTCAAATGACGAGAATAATACCTCCCTCAACTAACTTCCACACCACACCATTCGGAGAATTTTGAGCCTTGACAGATTTAACGTGTATCAATCTTGGCTACACGGTGGGTCTTTAGTAGCCTCAAGGCTCGAAACCATGAATAGGCGACAACCGCCGGGCGCGAAACCGTAATCAAGACCACTAGAATACCGCAGCCACGAACTTTATATTAAAGATATCATTTAATTTTTATTTATTTAAACTATCACTCTTATTGTTTAATCTGTTTCATTATTAGGATCGCCGAATTTTCTTCACCTATTTAATGTAATATTTAATATTTGTAATAACTATTATTGTATCTCAAGTTTTGGAAAATTCAGTCTTACATTTTATAATAAGTTACAGCTTCATTTAAGAGCATCAGAGTTAAAATACAATTATTTTTCCTTTTTTTTAAATGAAGTTTTTAAATTCATTAACTTCTTTTAAAAAATATCTACAGTTTCTAATTTTTTTGAAATTTTTGAGTTGCTTCTCTCTATATACGTAAATAAAAAAAAAAATCTTGCTCCGTCTCTGTGGAACAGTTGCTCTTTATAAAATCAATTGTCAACGTATTAAAGGTTCTTTTAAGGTTCCTCAAAATACAAGCATTCTTATTCTCGAAAATAGTTTAATAATTTCTTCGAAAATAGTTTAATAATTCTTGAAATGCTTAAACGAAGAGATATTTATATTCTATTTGTTCCCCTACCCCCCACCTTTTTTTTATTTTATGGCATTGTGCTTATTTTTTACTTCAGTTTAAAATTTACAAGTTTATTTTGCGATGGCTGTATGATTTCTAAGCTAAATTGGTTGGATTATCTGTTATAGACATTTTTTTAATTGTTAACTTGATTAAAGTTGCAATTTCATTCTCAGTTCAAGACTACCTGGTATATCTTATTACGTGTTGACTACTTATTTATATTTCATTATTTTTATTTTTTATGCAAGAACATTTTGAAAGTAGATTTGTTTATTATTTATAAAAGCTTATTTATTTTTTAGAAAGTTTTTATTAGTCTACAAATTGATATCTAAGTTTTCATTTACTTCAGACTTATTAATGACAACCACAACGATTTTTCATTTTAAAATTTTTATTACATTAAGTTGTTAAATTCTATTCATAATAAATATTGTTTTTTTTTTCTTTTTTGAGCTTGTAACTTTTTTGTGTTTGATTCTGAAAATAAAAACCTTATATTTTAAAATTCATTCTTAAGAACATTCATCTCTTAAAATTCATTAAATTTTATTTGTTTGGTCTTGTTTCCATTTTACATTCCATTTAATTTGAATAATAATAGCATTGTTGCATTTTTATCTTTTAACACATTGTTACTTACTATTGTTAAATTTTATTTAAACATATTATTTACGTATAATTTTTATTTATTTAATCTACCACTTTATTGTAGTTTGATTCAATTCAATATTAGAATTATTTTTTATTAAAAATATTATTAAGTTTTAATTTTCGAAAACCTCAATGTAACATTTTATAATTATTTACAGTTTCATTCAAAAATATCAGAGTTAAACTGTGATTATTTTTCCATTTTCATAAAATTGTTTTTTTAATTTATTAGCACTTTTTAAAGTATCTATAACTAATGATTTATTTGAAATTTTCATATGGTTGTCACTATTTGATCAGATAAGATTTTTTTACACTTCGTCTCAATAGAACTGTTGCCCTTCGTAAAATCATTTGCAGATGTTTTAAATCTTACTTCGTGGTTTTCTCAAAATATAAACCATTTTTAATTTAAAAAATATTTTTGTAATTTAATATGATTTTAGAAACGCTGAAACAAAGAGCTTATTTTACTTCTATTCATAGTACCAGTCTTGAAGATTCGAGCGACCGTTTCGAATAATTTTCTACAATTATACTGCAATAAAATAAAAATCTTAAAAAATGATCACATGACTCGGATTGAACTGATTAAAAAATTAATGTACGAAATGCCAAAATAAGACTACATTCATATCCAAATCAAAGTAACTCAAAATTTTTGAAACTAAATTATACAAATTTTACATATAATAATATTTCATTCAATTCCTTAAAAGGAAAAGGATTCCGGTTTGCATAGTATTGATACAGATTATTTATGCATTTTCGCTATAATATCATAATTTTTTAAGAATATTTTTTCATTGGCTGCTGCATTGGTGAGCTTTTAAATCCCTCGTACGTAGCACTAATACTTCAGCTAGTAATCTTAATAAATGGAAACAACATAAACATTGAATAGTTATAAGTATTCCATCATCTTTAACATATAAAATATTTTTGACATATTTCAAAATTATTCAAACAGCTGCAGTTTATTTTTTTAAAAACACACATCTTCCTGTTCGCTTATACGTTTTGAGATATGGGATGTATTTTTTTAGAAACGCACAGAAATTCAAATAGAAAAATGAAAAAGGTAACAAATAAATTAAAATTTAGGCAAACAAACATAAACTTAAAAATTATCTGTAACCCTATATACACAATAAAAAAGTATTTTTTAATCTAAAAAATGTAACTTTTAACTTTAATCATATTTGTTGAGCACAAATCATTCCAATATGGAGCGATATTTCCTTGTTAATAACCATCAAAATTATTAATGGACTGATCAATAGTACAAAACTGAAGAATATATGAAAAATATTTCCCAACAATATATATATTTATAATCTAATATATATATATTAGATCTAAAATTCCGATTATTATAATAAATTAATTTATTAAATAATCAAGATTATGACTTATGTTATTTGTATATTCTAAACATTTTTGTGAAGATGACATTATATATATTTTTTCCAAAAGTATATTTAACTACCTATGTAAATATAATAACTCATTGCATTAACTTTACATTAACAATTGCTAATTCATTATCATAATTACTTTAAAAGACTTTTAACATTTGGTATAATAGCTTAATGGAAATAAATTACTCTTTTTAGAAAATGTTTCTAATTAAATACCTTGCACCGATTGAATGTTTTCAATATTCTAGAATATGAAGTTACAAAAAATTCTTTTTTTATGTAGTGCAATTGTACATAATTCAATCTATATTTTACAAATTTATTTATGTTTTCTCTAATAATTTGTTTTATAAAATAGAATAGAACTAAAAAATATTTGCAATATATTTTTTATAAAAAAAGGTATTATATATATATATATATATATATATATATATATATATTAGGATTTCTTTTGAATTCTTAAAAAGAATGAGAGATACACAATTTTATTTCCTTTCATTAATTACTCATAAAAATCTTTCATCTCAAAAAGTAGTCCGTATTTTTAGTACTTAAACAGGTGCAAAATCTCCATTTAGCAATACGAATTATTTAAAATTGTTTTTTGTAAATTCTTCACCCAAAAACTTTCTCTTTTTTTTTCAGTGTGCCACTATTGAAGAATCTGAAAGATGAAGTACTGGCCAAAATGGCTGATGTCCTTGAAGTCGTAAGTATTCAAAAGTCCTTTAACATGTTCTTGCATCAGCACAAATGCTCAACCATAATTGAAGTACATTATATTCTTCAATATCATAATGCTAGGAATAATAGAGGGAAGAATGATCATTTTACTTCGGCTTTTGGTTTTCTATTCACTGAAATAACCAAGATTTTCTAGAAAGCGAGCAGTTTTCCCAGTTCTGATAAATTGCATGATGACTAATGGTTTCGACTGTATAACATTGCCTCAAGTAGTATCATCCATCATTTTAATGGATATCTTCAACCTCTCGTTGTTATCTTGTTTAGCTTGTCATCCGATCTGGTAGAGTAATTTCGTGTATTAAAGTACAAGATTCTGCAGTCCTTATTAAAATGTGAATTCGGTTTAAGAGCTTATTTTTTTTATTTTAGATTATATGAAATATCCTTTAAATATCTAAACATGGTGCAAAATTTGTTTCCATAACTTTAAAGTTCCTCGTTTGAATAATCTCAACCGTATTATTTCCCAATTTTTATTTAAAGTTTTCATTAACTGAAGCAGATTCAAAATATACAGCTATTAAAGTCAGTGTACTAAATATTAATTAAATATTAACATTAATTATTTTGTCTTTTATAAATATCAGTATTTGTGATTTTAATACTGATTATAACATTATTTCAGATAAAGATATTCTTTATATTTCTTCGAAACATATTTATTCATTCATTTTTTTTCTCATTTCGATCTAATGTATGTGAATTATTGTGATTAAATTTGAAATATATAGCTCTTTAATGTATTATTTAATTAAAGAAATATTTTAAATTTTTAATTATGCATAATAATTATATTTTTATTATATAAATAACTTACTAAATAGCTTAATAATGTAGTTAAGATTCATAATAAAATAGTGTATAATATGCATTAACATAGTATAAATATATTCAAGTCCGAAAGGAAAAATCAATTATTAAAAAAATCGAATTATTTCAAAAAAATTTGCTATTTATAACAATTTAAAATTAATATTCTTTATTTATTCATACATATTTTGATACCAATGTTGTTTACAAAATTATAAGTAAAACTTAAATTTAATTTAAATAACAAGGAAGAATACTTATTTGAATTAATACCTATTTCTTACACTTTTTTACTAAGTAAAATATTTATTTTTATATAAAAAACATTTCATTAAACTTTCCTTAAAAATGAAATATTTTATTGATTTTCACGCTTATAATTCGATGAAAAATGCACTTTATACTTTACCGTAATATTTTTAAAATGCTCGTTATATTTTTCTGTTTTTGTTCATAACTTATAACTGACTATGAAGATAAATACAATAACTTCAAATAATGCTATAAATTTTCAAACAAATTAAATAATAATGCCTAGGAGTTTTTAAAAACATATTTATATACATTAAAAAATTGTGTGGCATTTCTAGATGGATTTACATAAGTAAAATTGCCTATTTATTAATACATATTTCAAAAATCAATAATTTTGGATTAAATAAGCATTAAGGACAATTAATCATTTAGAATATTAAGGACATTTTTAAATATTAATAAGATACATAAACATAAAACGATAATACAATATTTTAAATCTATATTTAGAATATTGTATTTTCAAATTAAGTGGAAAACCAATCGATTAATATGTCATACGATATATATATATACACACACATTTTGCTTACAATATAAAATGTGTCTTAATTAAAAGTTTAAAACATGATTTATGTTACATCAACAATTTGTGTGTGTTAAATATATATTTCATAAAAAGATTTCTTGCCATTTTGAAGAATAATTAAAATAGCTTTCGTGTAACTTACCCTTTTTTGAGCGGAATTGTAATTGGCATTCAAATGATGCATTAATATTTTATATATGTAATTATGTTCTGTTTCAAAATATTTTTTATATTTTAATTAAATTTACTACTTTTATGGGCTTATAAGAATTTTATAGATTTATTTTATTTATTTTAATATTTCCTTGAGCTCGAAATCAAATTATAACTACATTTACCCCAATTAAAATATTAATCTCTTAATAACATTTGCTAATTTTATTAAGTATAAAGTCGTAATCGATCATTTTAATATGAGAAGAATTAAAGTTTCTATAAATTAAGGAAATAAATTGTTTTTTTTTTCTTTTCATTTTTTATTGTAACCTCCCAAATAACTTAATTGTACTACAAAAGAAAGAAAATTTCATTAATTAAATTTTATGAACTAAATTTTTTGTATAATTCGTATTTTGTGTTCAAATCCTATTAAATACTAACTATTACAAAAATTTCTCGCAAGTAATGATTCGTTGTCTGCTAAAATTTAATTCTTGATAATTAATATCATTTAATGCGAAGGAATATTTTATTTTATTAATTTTGTTATTAAAATAGGTATATTATATTCATAAAAATAAAAGAAAATGTGTATTTCCAAAGAAGAATAAAGTTTTCATCCCTCTTAAATCTCATCTCGTGTTTATTAAAATTCGAATTTATTGCCAGGCATTTGAAACGATTTATTCTTCAGGAACATAAGAAAATCACGCTCAAGTTAACCAAAATTCGAATTGAATGATTAAGTAATTTCCTTTTTTTGCATTGATTCTTATTCAACAAAATCTCAGCATCAAAAAATAAATTATGTCCTTCACTCTGTTAAACTTTTCAATCACGATTTGATTTTTGTAAGAATTTCATATGTCGAAATTCCCCCAAAGGAAATTAAAACTCTTTATTCCACTCATATTCATGTAAGATGAAATACGTAAAATTGGAAAAAACTGAATGGTATAAATTTTTTGGAAACTGTTATTCATTCTTTTACTTTAAAATAGGTAGTTTTCATAAAGAATCCAATAAAAAAGAATACAAATAGTTCGTGTATTTTCTGAAATGTTTCAATAGAGATACATTCACTTTATGAACTAAGTTATTTTGTTCAAAGACATGAATGGAACTGATAATAACTTTTTCGAAAAATAAATGGAATTATGCCTGATGGGAATATTTTTACATATCTACGTGTTGACGACTTCAGTTAAATAATTTTCTAATACTCATCCAAAAATATAAAAGGTTTTGCAAAGAGAGAAATTAAAATAAAAGTTAGTTGTTCCTAGCTTTACAATTTTTTAAAAAAAAACATGTCCTAACTTGTTATTATAGTTTTATTATAGTAAAATTATGGAATTTTTAAATGTTTTTAAGTAATTTGGATTTAATAAAATGAATTCAGAAATCTGAAGTAGAAATCTGAATACAAAATATTTATGCAGTTCTTTAAACTGTTTCTGCAGTAACTTAAAAATATTCTGAAGATTGAATTATATTTAAATATGCTTTTGAAATTTAATTTATAAAAATAATTCATTATTTTTTATTTTTTATTTTATGAAATATAAAAAAAAATAACAATTTGCTGATAAAAATGGAATATGCTGAACTGCAATGTTTAAACATTAAGGCACATTTTTTTGTTTAGAATAAATAAGGAAGTTATATTTTGGGAAATGATATATTATAGAAATTAGAAGGTCTAATTCATTCATATTAAGTACTAAATTAAAAAAAATCTTCTGTCATATCTGGTGAAAATTTAATTTTTTTATCGGATGTAATCGATATAAATTATTAAGTAAACAATATAATATTTAATTTATGGAATTAAAAGCTTAATAAGTGTTGTTTTACAAATTATGCCACTGGCCATTAAAATAGTAACATCAGAAAGAAATGATCTGATGAACGTCAAAAATCACATGACAGAAAGAAGAGGTTAAGATATGCAAATGAATACTATTTCAGCGCATTTAGACGGAGCAGGAGGAGGAAACGACTTTTGAAGTACTGCATAAAAGAAAATTTGTGTAGTGGATTTCTCATTCGGAAAGCGCTTTGTAAGGTCGGAGATAGCTCAGAATATTGTGTTAAGCTTCGAATAAGAAGAAATGCCTACCAACAAGTGTCGGAATTCGATAGATGCAGGATCGTTACCTATCAAAAGTGTTGATTATCGTTCCGTGACATTGCCCATAAAACTGGTCAAACTTCAATTACTGTCATGAGAATATAGAATCAACGGGTTGCTGACGGTCATATTGAACTGCATGTAGGATCGCCATGACTGACTCCAGAGTGGACAGATATACAGTGAGGAAGGCCCTGAAAAACTGTGTAACCACATCACGGACCATAAGTCAGGAAATTGGCATGTTGCAGTACGCCTGATATCCGCTCGCATGGTGCAACGACGTTTTCAGCAGTTAGATTATCAGCACGGAGACCATTACTTCGGTTTCCCCTGACAATTCAGCTTAGAGAAAGTCGGTGACTCTGGTGCGCCGAACGATAAAGCTGGATACAGGAGTGGCACAATGTTGTCTTTCCAGACGATTCCCGCTTCTACACGCAGTATTCTGAAGGCCATATACGTGTCAGGTGGCTAAGAGGAGACCGTTCGTCGCCTGCTTGCATTCGATATCGGTATAAGGCCCCTGAACCTGATGTGATAGTTTGGGCAGCTATTGGGTACACAACACGTACATATCTAGATAGGATCGATGGTAATTTGAACGCAGATCGGTACATGTCTGACATTTTACATCTAGTGGTTGTGCCTATCTTCGAGGCTTGCCAAACGCCATTTTTCAACAAAATAATGCAAGACCTCATGTTCATGTTGTGTTCTGACCTTCTTTGATACACAGGGTATTTGATTGTAGCCCTGGCTAGCATGATCTCCAGATCGGTATCGGCCCCATTTAAAAACATTTTATCATAGATTGCTGAGAGCCAACCACCCATCTTCAGCTAATGCGGTTGATGAAGTGTGGCACAGACTTGAAAAAGTATGGAATGAGTTGTCCGTGTCTGTCATCCAAGCCACGTTCGACATCATGTATAACCAGATAAGGGCCCTGTTACCTACAAGGGGTGGCAGCTATTTTTTCTAATTCTGCACCCTTGTACCCCCCCTCCCAAATTTCTTACTAATTAAATCATTTTGTTTTCATGCCTTACTCTTTACGTACTATAAATATCTTTTTGTATTTTCTTTCTATCGTGGTGTTGCAATTTTATTGGCCAGCTGTGTACAATTTAAAAATTTCAAATTTGGAAATAATTCTTAAGATTTTACCAAGTTATTCGTAACTTTTAGTTTAAATATTGATTCATACGGGGAAAGATATTAATAAACATATTTTAAACTAGTATTAAATTTGTTTTGTATTATCTCTGAAGTGAAAGGTCTTAAGGATTGAATTAAAACTTAATGATTGGGCTTCACTTCTCTTGTCTCTAATATTTCAAAAGATTTCCTTCTCTTCTCTAAATATCTACAATTTCAGTCCAATTTTCCCTTTTTTTTAAGACATGTTCCTATTATTTTAAATAATTTTAGTTACTGATGTAAATGTGTGATATAAAATTAGTTCAATGTTTAGCATTGTGATAACTTTCATAGTACTTAACATTTATTCTATTATAACCAAAAAAATTATGCATTAATATAACTGATAAGCATCTTGAGAATTCCTCTAAAATAAAAAGCAATAAACAGAAAGAAATTTGCAGTAGAATTATTGCATTTGATAAGAAAATTTTTGTCAATATTAATATTGTTAAATTGCCTAAAATTTGTTAATATCGATATTTTATAAAAACCCTATTAAATTTTGAACAGTAACTAATCGTTTGAATTCATACACTTCTTTGATGGTAAAAAATAAATAATCATAGATAAATTGGAAAGTACCGAATTTATTATTAAGAATAATGCTGATAAATATATTTATAATGAACGTATTTAAGCTATTTATAGCTATGATCTTAAAGACTTTTTTCATTCTTTTAACGTAAAAAATCTTCTTAAAGTTCTAAACAGATTTATAAGAAATTTAACATTATAAGTTTGCTGCCTGTAAAAATGTTTATTACTTGGTTTTGATACCCTTAAAAGAAATATATTTTTGAAAAATAAGGTTCATAAACAGATTAATATAATACCTCAAGGTGGCTCTGCAAGCAATTGTTCAGCCAATATTTATTTTTGTTCATAGTAAGATAGTTTTTTTTTACTATAACAGATTAAAGATTTTTTTTTTTCATTCGTTGATGGTTTTTTTTTTTTTTTTTTCAAATTATGTCAATAAAAATTTTAAGCCTTTCTTATCTTTTTATCCAAAGTATTTAGATTTACTACAAAATAATATTAATACAAATGAAACGGAATACCGGTCAATTTTTTTTAAAAAAATAGAAGATATATTTTGTATTAATACTTGATTTAAGATTCTTCCAAACTGTGACGTGAAATTGTTGCTGGAACTTGAGATCCTGGATTATTCGCTGTTTTTCCTTCATTAATCCCGGAGACTTTCATTGATTTAAATTGAATAAAATTATAATTTCTTCCCAACCAAAATGAAACATCATTAGGTAAATTAGATGATAGTAGTAAAGTGATTTGGATATCATGATATATAAATGATATGAAATTAATTATTATTTTAATTGAGTGGAGATAGAGAATAAGGATTCGTGGGAGGAAAGAATTGGTTATTCAGATCAAAATTCTTCTGTTAGTTTAGCAGATTAAGGAAATTTCCACTAATATAATAAGCTACGTAGTCACTTTCGAAAAGAATTGTGGTATTAAGAATGAGTTTATTGGGTAGACATGATTCTTATTTAAATCGTAAATTAAAATATTGAGTTAGGTTGAGAATCTAGAGGGAGTTACCTTATTTATTCTAAGGAGATAATATTTTTAAAAAAATCTGTTTTGTTCTTGCATGTCTTCAATTGGAGTTTAATAGATTTTGATTAATATGATATATATTCAGTTATAGTCCAAGAGTCGGATAATGAGAGACAACAGCCACAAACGTACGGAACTTTTGCGAGTTAATAGACTTTTTTTAGTTAATAGTCGAAATATTTGTCAATCGTCCCTTCTTGTCAAAATTCTTTTTCTTCTAGGTCGTTTTATTTTATTTGAATCACCTTTTCTAAGTATCGCATTGTGAATAGTTGGTTTTGAACGCTTCAATAACTTAAGTATTTCTCTTTCATATTTTAGGTATCCAGTATCATTATAAAATAAAAAAAATTCTCACTTCATCCTCAAATGATTTTATATCTCGCGACATCTTCAAATAAATCAAGGAAACCGCAATCAAAACCTGCAAGTTTCCATCTCATGTAATACAGTCATGAAATATTAATGCATAAGTTTTACAATGATTCTGATGTGACGTACAATATCCTAATTTTCTCAAGGGTCTTATAATTTTGTAAGCAGACATCTTATTCTATTTTCTTAAAGAAAACGGGAAGATCTCAATAAAAATTAGTTGCATTTAGTTTAGTTAAAGTTTTCTGATCCATTTTAAAGGCACGTGTTTAAATTTGGATATTGTATGTCTTCTTCTTCAGACATGCAAAAGTTCATTAGTGGTCTTTTAATTCCACGTATATATATATATATACGTGGATGTAGAAAACTGCATCATCTATTTCACTTTGATTCCGCTCTGAATGGCTGTGTTGGTGTAATCAATGGAGAAGGAGTTAATTCCATTAAGAAATATTTTATTAATAATTTGAGGGAACTTCTTAATACAGATATATATATTACATGGTGACTAGATTCACAAAAAGAGCAGAGCAGCGTCGTTTTACAGACGAAACAGTGGGTGAAAGAGAGTGGAAAAGAGAAGAAAGCATGGGAATGATTACGTTAGTTTTTTAATACGCCTGAGGTTCAGGAAAGGTTACACTCCTCATGATTTCTCATAATAAGGTGATAATTACAGTTGCAACATCAGGCGTTGATTAGAAGATTAATTTGAGTAGAATGCTAAAGATGATAGTTGGGATATTATATATATATATATACACTCTAAAAAAGACGCAACAAGAAAGAGTTACCCAATTGTAATAAAATTTCGTATGCAAAAACATTTGAACCTAACATGCAAATGATTAAAATTCGGTGTCCTATGAATGAATAGTGGGAGCTACAGCGCATCGAAAATGCGCACTCAAACAGGTGTATGTAAGAAGCTATTCTCAATCTGATGGTCAAATTTTCTATTGCATTGCGATTTAAGATACATTTCAACGACTGAAAAAAATGCCTCGCCACAGGATTCGAGCTCATTACGAGCAACTGACATAGTTTGAAAAAGGTCATTTCATTGGATTGAAAGAGGAGGGTTGGGTAAATCTGAGAAACACTCGTCATATGGATCGAAGCGATGCAGCAATTAGAAGATGATGGCAAGAATGGGAGGACAATGGCAGATATCAGCGTCATGATGTTAGTGGTTTACCTAGGGCTACAGCGGATCAGGAGGACAGAGTGATTGTCAGATCATCTGTCGTAGTGCCTGATTCATCATTATGAGCCATCAGACGTGCGACCCACACACGAGTGTCCACCATGACCATTCACATACGGCTGAAAGAGCACAATCTACTCTCGTACCAACCGCTACGGCACCTGCCACTAACGCCAGCACACTGTCGAGCCAGATTACAGTGGTGCTTGGCTGGATCAGGTTAGAATGATGCTGACTGACGACGTATAGTGTTTAGCCACGAATCCCGATTCCAATTGTGTCCTGACTATCATCGAAGACGTGTCTGGATGATCTTGACGATCTTGCTTTAACTATTGCATGCCACACAGGCCCTCAACCAGGAGTTATGACCTGGGGTACCTTTTTCCTTGATAGCCGGACCCTTTGGTCGTCATTAGAGGCACATTTACAGCATAGTGTTCGTCGTCTACCAGAAACAAAAACGTTTTCAGTCTATATACTATGAAGTAACAGTTTAAATCTTTAAATAGAGTCTTGTATTCTAAAAGAAATTGCGAAACTTTTTCTTTTTATTTTGTAATTTTCACATTTAAAATGATAGTTTTAAGAAAATTAATAGGATAATTACCTTTAACACAACTGTATTAAAATTTCTTTAAATTAGCTGCAATATTTAAGATTTTAGAATAAATTTTTTGTTACGTAGGATATATAACGAAATATTATATTTCAAAAGATAGAAATTTGGATATTATTTCAGAAAGGGATCCTTTTAGTATGAAAATTGAAAGTATCTCTTTTATGAAAACAATTACTGAAAATTTTGTTATCTATAATTTTTAATTTAATCTCTAATTAATATGTTTCAATCTTATTTTCACTAGTTTGAATTAAATTTAAATAAGAAGTAAAAAGAAAAATTTAGATTTATGTTCATTACTGCTATTTTTATAATTTAAGATAAGTTCCTCAACATGAAAAATATAAAATAATTTTTAACTATATAATTTTTTACATAAAATTGTAAATAGATATTAGCTAATTTATTAATAGCTGGTTCAATTTGTGGCATACCTTTAATTTGTTCATATTTTTAATCATTAAATTTAACGTAATTATCCTTTACTAAATTAACTTAATGTTTTTCATAAGATATAAGATTATTAGTACTATATATATATATATATATATATATATATATATATATTTCATGAAAATGATTTGGAGAAAAATATTCAATCAAGATCATCTACATCTAATAAATTAAAAAGAATTTCAAGACATAACTGTATATAGAGTACAGTTCTTTGTTTTTAAATGCATTATAATATATGAACTGATTTGATTTTAATAATTGTAAACTCATTAAAATTATTTCTAGTTTCTCTTTAAATAGTCTAATAATTCATCCGTTTTTGTAATATGCACATTAAAACCATTAAAAACTTATCTAAATTTCATTACCTCCTTATGAAATTGTGGAGTAAAAAGATATATATGTATTTAATATTATTAATTTGAAAACTTATTTCTTATATATTGCTCTTATTCTAGTAATAATTTCTCTGTTGTAATTTTTTTTTCAAGAATATCATTATATTTTCCAAAATGTTAATTAATCATTTTATTGTAGTAACATTTGCAAATAATTGCAATAATTTATACGAACTTTATCCACATATCCTATTACACAACTCTTTAAGAATATTCTATAATATACTGTTTTATTTCCTTAATTTTCATGCTATCATTAGTTTTAAAATTAATGTTATAAATTTCTTTTATAATATTGTAGTCTTTGAAATGTTCTAATGGTAACCCATCTTTTATATAATCTCAGTTTAGTAATAAAATTATCAACATAATTATTTTTTTTTTAAATATCGGCTATTATTTGAGATAATAAACCTAAAATTTGTACCTTTACACATGATATCTTTTAAAAACTAGGATTGACATTTTTTTAAAATTATCAGTAATTACATGCTCGTAATTTTTGCAATTGCATTTAATATTATTATAATTAAAAATAAATTGAAGTATATATCTTATTTAAATTTTCTTAATTTTAATATTTAAATGGGAAGAAGTTTTATGGAAAGAAATATTAATAAAAATGATATTATTAAACCACTTAGAGAAAACACTAATATTTAGAATCAGTAGAGCAAGAAAAAGGAAGATTGCTTATAAATACTAAATAACAACTCTTGTAATACAGACTGGCATCTTGTAATGACAACATATCTAAAATTTTAATGAATTATAAAAATTACTGCACATATAATTAATGGAAATACTGTTGAAGTCAATATAATTTTGACAGTTTCTTGCCTCATTTTTTTTTCCCATTTTTAAATGCATTTTTCTTTGTTTGTACAAAATCACCACTTAAATTTCCTTTAAATGACAGCTTTCTAATAACTTCAGCTTCAGATAACAATCTTGTTGAGTCCAGAGATATTTCAAAAGTTAATTTCTATAAACTTAGATATCTAGCCAAGTTCACACAAAAAGATTGCTAACTTAATTGTTCTTTTATTTGAACAAAACGTATTTTCAACCTTCACTTCGTTAAAAATAACAAAAGGTTTGAAGAAAACAGAAGGCAACAAAATGCAACTAAGAAAAAAAGATGCTTGTTAATGCACCTTTATCGATGTCTGAATCTAATTCTAATTCCAGGATATCCTAATTTATCAATTCAGTATCAAACATTATGCAAAGTTAATGGCAAAATCTTTTTCTCAAAGTATAAATTCAATGCAATTTATCTCGTCTTTATTCTCTTCTCCCAATTACTTCAGAGATAAAACTTACGTAAAGAATGCGGAAGATGCAATTCACTTCAATTCTTATTATGTTTGTTTAAATTTCACTAAAGGAGAATGGACACGTTGAAAGGAATAGAATTGATAAAACAGGATAAAATCATAAAATAATTAAGAAATGAAATGTGAAAAGAAATGCTAATTAATAAACTACGCTAATTTATTATGGATAATAGAGCTGCATTATTTATGTTTTCTTTCAATCAATACAAGCACATCATTGATATAAAACAGTTTTGGTGTATATTCCAATTGCTAATACATATAACAACAATAGGAGTTTCCGCAGATAACAAAAACAATAATAATATAAATAATAATAGAAAGTCCATGTTTGTATCAGAGTCTCAAATGAGTTTTCAAAATCAATGTGTTTTTTTTTCCAGAAAAATATTATACCTAAATTAAGAATGAATTTGGAATCCAAAAGAGGAAATTTGAAACAAGAATTAAAATTATTCAAAAAGCTACAAAATATCAATGTTAAATATAAAGTGATGGTTAAAATCCTTCTCATTACGACACTTAATTAATTAGCTAAATAGATTTTGTGAGAAGGGAAAAAACATTACCCAAAAGACATGCAACGTAAATATTTTCCACTACATATTAATTAATGTCTTCTGTTATTTAATTTATTAATCCCTTGATCAAAATAAGAGTGACGAAGAAACTTGACATTTAATAATTATATTAAACTTGACATTTTTTAATACCTATTTATCCATGCTGAGCAAATAAATTGATTTTTAATTAATTAATTCCTTAATGGCGCAAGAATTACCGAGATTGTAAAACAAATTAAAACACACGTTCCTTAGTGGGATGATTGAACTGCACAGCATATTTTTAAAATTTAAGTTATTTAACTTAAAAATGTATATTTTCAAGCAATAACTGAATATGACATGTATATTTTTAACTTAATGTCTTTAATTTATTATTTCTTAAAGCAAGGGTTTTATGTCACAGTATACATAAAGTACTAGTTGTAATTTCCTCCTACTAAATTGCTTAATTCTACTATGACATTTGTGTGTGTGTGTGTGTTTGTGTGTGTTTGTAATTATTTAAATCAAATGGCTTACATGTTTTAATAATATTTCTCATTATTTTAAGAAATAAAATAAAATGAACATCTTTTTTCTGATTGATATTTACAGGAAAATGAAATAAATTGCTGTATAAATACATTACTTTTTCATATTTAACCTTAACGATTATTTACACCTAAAGTCGTTTTGATATTTGTATTAATTTCTACTTTAACATTCTGAAGCAAAATTTTCAATAGCCTTTTCTCCAGTAAAAATACCTAACTTTTCTGAGTGTGTGTGTTTTTAAAAAATCACATTTAAACACCCGTTCTCTAATAGCCAATTCCCAATGCCTACCTATAATGCTTAAAACTCTGTAAATTTAGATTATAAATGAGAACTTAATTCTGTTGGGTTTTTTAAAGTGTTCTACTGAGTTATATATATATATATATATATATATATATATATATGACCGTAGCCTAGTGGTCATGGTAGACGACAGGCAACCGGCGTTGTTTTTCTTGAATCGCGAGCTGGAGCCCTGGTGTCAATGAAGACTTGTCGTATATTGGGGCTGATGCACGTTAAATCTGGTCGAGATCCCAAGTCCTTCCATTGGAATAGTGTGCAAGTTTGGAGATGGAGCTGTCAGCTCAGGTATCTTCCTCGTCACTTGATCAAGGTTCAAAATTACTAGATCCATCCCCAAAGGCCCTCGTGTTGCTTCTCAGTGCGACGCTAATAAGCAATTGCACATCACAATAGTAAATATATAGTTCAGCTAAGAATTTTCTGCATTAAACTCATAATAGCAATGTCTAAATATTTTATTGGAGCCATTTAAAATCACTTATTCAAATATGTAAAATACTGATTAAATTAATTTTGTTTAAAAATCTATCTTTGTATAAAAACTAATCACACTTTGATTAAGAAGAAAATATTTAATTATTTTTCACACACACACAGTTATTTTTTAATTATTATGCTTTATTTTGGATTTATTTATTTATTTTCGATTTTTTAAAATTACTATTTAAATGATTCGTAAAAAATATATATATATGCCAAAAAAACAAAAAAAAATTCTTTTTAGATTTAATGATGAAATAATTCGTAAAAATGTTGATAAAAAAATTTTTAAGTCTTATAAAATTTCTTTTTTTGAGTTTTTAATTTTGTAACTTCTTAGTTGTAGTTTTTGTTTCAATTTTCTTAATTGTTGTGATGGCTTCTTTCTGTTTTTTGTGTATTTCTAGAATTTAGCGTTTCCATTCTGGCTACGCTTGAAAATTTCATACCGCGTGCAAAGATGGCTGGAGTTTAGCTACGAACAATATCATTGATCAATTTTTTATGTTATTTAAATATTTTTATGGCTTGAAATTGAATCATTATTGATTATGTAGAGTGAGTAGATATCTTTTCTAAATCTTAAATTGCATGTGTATTTTAAATTTATAAATGTTTTCTTTATTTCTTTGTATTATTATTTTTAATATTGATACATGCGAAGTGTTATATTTGGAAAATCTTGACTTTTCTCTGAATTTCCAGTTTTTGATTTTCTGTTTTTTAGTTTCCGATTTTTTTGCATTTGGCTTTCAAAGATTTTTTTAATTTTATTTTTGTGCTTTCCTTTTTATTATTTATTTATTTATTTATTGTGAATTTAAATTTTCAGAATTTTTTTCAATTTATATTTTTGGTGTTAGAACCATTTTAAATAATATATTATGAGTTTGAGGTATGAGAGTTAGGAAAGGGAGGTGCCATTTCATATATATATACACACAGGTGTCGTCCTTGTCACTTAAACAAAGTTCAGAATTACGAGGTCTGTCGTCATAAGTCCTCATGTTGATTTTAATTGCAATGTTAATAAGCAATTAATCATTGTCTTCCTTCCGTATCATTATAGCACATTTTACGTCATATGACGTAATGGCATTTCGTTGTTTCTGATTATGTATTCAAGCACTTTATTTAAACATCGATACATTAATTCATTTGTTTGTTATTTGAAGCAAAATGTACTATTAGAGTTTTTTATTCTTTGTTCATTAGTTTGTTCTGTATTTTACACGTAGAATAACAATTCTGCTTCGAATGAATAATATAATACTGATATCCAACGAGGAATTGAAGATCATAATATTAAAGAATATTTTTAGCCAAATACTTATGTTTCGCAACTGCATCTATGATATTGATAATCCTTCTATGAAAAACATTTTTATTTGTTCCTCATATCCAAATTCAATCGTCCTTGAAATATAAATTCTTATACACAATATACAGATAATATTTTTTACGCTTTTCCATTCTTCCGCGACACTATATGCAGTATCATTGCTGAAGTGTCCATGATATCATATGCAACTTGGCTTTAATTTCATCCTTACTTTTCTTCCACTTTGCTTCTAGTTTTTGTTTTTTCTTATTTCTATACTTAAAAACATTTTTTTAAAATTTCTTTTCTTGAAATTAATTACTTCTTTTTTTTTAATGATTTTTTTTCAGGCTTTTAAAAAACGATTTATCTTATTTTATAATGCTAAAATGATAATTTTATTATCGCTTCGCTTTGTGGATTAGGTATACTTTATAGCCTAGAATTCTAAATATTACAAGTATCAATTTTAGAGCTTTTCTTAACTTTAAAAATATCATTTCATATAGAAATCTATCGATCCAGACGACAGGGCATTCATATGATATACAGAATGAACATTTGACCCTTTTATGTAAATTTTTAACTGCACAAAACATGAGGAAATTTTAGTTTCTCCTCTCCCTTATACTCGCGAAAGAATCTTCTCCACTAAGCATAGCTAAAAGCATATTACGCCCAAATAGTGTTTGTGACTACTTATTATTCTTCATATATTATTTGGGATCGTTATATTCCTTTATTAACCCCTAATTAAAAATTATACTAAAATACTTATATAAAAATTTTCTTGAAATTTATTTTAAATAATCACCTGTGCGAAGAAAAACCGCTCCATCCCGGTTGTATAATTCAAGAATATACATAACTTCTTCTATTAATGAGTGTGCGTGTTTACAGAATGAATGCTGAAGATAGTCAATTACAATCTTTACAAAATTGAAATATATGTAGTAAAATAAAAGTTTAAATTATATTAAATTATTTAAAAAAATATTATTTAAAATTTAGAGTTCCAAAGCTTTATAATGTAAAACGGTTATTAAATTGCGGAAAATATAATATTAAACACATGTTGAACGTGTAAATAATTAACAATTGAAAAATAATACTCGTAATGTAAAAAAATACGTTTAATTAAAAATCTTATTAAGATCTGCAAAATACATCTCAAGAGGTAGGAAATAAGAAAGTATAGTCAAAAATGGTTATAAAGTAGTTCTAAATACTGTCACAGGTTTAAAACTATATAATAGCATGTTTATACTTGTATTACGGATCCAACCATCACACTTTAATAAATTATTTTATAGCAAAATGGTATAAAAGCAAAAATAAGCATAAATCCCAATTCAAAACAGTATTGGAACCAAAGAAAACAAGGAAGTTTTTACAAAGGGTGAAAACGCACTTAAGCCAAAACAAAATAATGTGTAATCCATTAAAAATAATCTATACATATTAATACACTTTAATTGATAATTTTAACTTAAAAAGAATTATAAAATTTTTATCTCCAGAAGCGACATTCTCAAGCAATCCTTCCAATATGGTGTGAGAAGGAATTTTATTGAGAAAATATATAACTCCCAAACTACAATTGATTGATCGGTTGATTTTACGAAACTAAAGTAAAATTTAATTATATTTATTCATCCTACCAATTAATTTTTTAAAAAAAAAGTTACCCCCAAAAAATAATTATAAAAATGGTATCCGAATTCATACGCGTATACCTGTGTATCTTCGGAGTTGTGATCGTCGAGGGGATATAATCTCACGTTAGAGATTTATGTGCTCGCCCCTTCCCTGACATTCAACGCGCTTTTCGCAATAGTTTGATAAATTTATAATGAATGAGATAAAATAGGGAAGCTACAAACATATGGATGATGTAATAATATGAAGAATTTTTGATAGAATGGAGACAGGTCCCTCACAAACGCAGACTGCTACAGAGCTTAATATACCACATATTGTCATATACAATTCGTGGAAACAATTTCGGGACACTGATTGCTAATAGAGAAGATCTGGATAAAGTTAACAAAGAACCACAAAGACAAACTTGAAGCATTATTTGGCACTTTCAACATGTAAGCTGTGTTCTATCACCGGCACTCGTGTTACACAGTCTACAGTCACCCGAATGCTTCATAAAAGTGTTCTGAATGGGAAAACAATAGTTGTTAGAGTCTCACTCATTGGGGTAGGGCACAAGAATGCTTGGTGAAAACAACATGGTCCTTGGACAAGACTACAGTACAGAATTGAGCTTTTTGTAAATGAGTCACGATTCAACTTGGACGCTAATTCATGGCGTACTTGTATCTAGAGAGGGCCTGGGACATAATATAATCTCTTCCTCGTCAGGGAAAAATATCATTTCGTTGGTAGAGTTGTAATGGTTGTGGTGTGCATTGTTGTCCGGAAGAAAGCCCCTGAATGTGTTTGATAAAGGCTCCTTGATTACTATTAAGTATAAAGAGGAGATCTTAGATTCTAAAGTTCGAATTTTCTGGAACGCAATTGGTTCTAAGTTCCTGTTAATGGACGACACCTCTCGTCCATATACGGCTCTGCTGGTCGAAGATTATCTGGAAAGTGAGGACATTCACCTTAATTTCAATTGGCTAGCCAGATCTCCTAATCTTAACAATATCAAGCATATCTGGAAAGCTTTTAGAAGAGCGATTGCATCTGACCATTTCCTTCAGAAAACCACATACGGAGCTAAAGACTACGTTGCTGCAAGAGTGGGATCGACTGCCACATGAACTTCATAACTGCCTCCTGTCTAGTATGCCGTCACACTGTGCGACCTGTCTTCCTGTGAGAGGGGGACCATACTCCATATAATACTCTTTTTTCAGTTCGATACCACAACGTGAAATTTTGACACTTCTGCAATATGAACATAGGTAAAATAACGTATTGAATGATACTTCTCTTTCTCTGTTATAAATGTATATTCATACCTAATTTCATTAAAATCTATTCATTAGCTTTTTAGAAATCCAAGGTAATCTACAAATTCTTTTAATTTAGTACACGAATATATATATATATATATATATATATATATATATATATTCGAATAATCATATTAGTGAGTGTAAGTTTAAAGAAAAATTTGATTTATTTTGTTCTTCATAATACGAGGAGTGCCTATTAAATAGAGAGACTAAAACTGTTACAAAAGAAATACACGCATGCACCAAATGCCAGTGACCGATAGCAGTTTAGAGTGAAGTGTTCACCTTCGAATGCAATATCTCTCGCTTTGTAAACAAATCCGTATATTCGTAGCTTTCGTTCGCATTAGAAGGGTTTTTTTTTTTTTTTTTTTTGCTTTGAAGGAAACATTTCTAAGAAAAAATAGAGTAACTAATTTGTCTCCTGAAACTTGCAATTTATTGAAGGAAGTGTATGGCAATGAATGTTTATCACGTGTTTTTGATTGATTTAAGCGTTTACAAGATATCTGAGAAGATGTTGAAGATATTCACACCTGGATCGTCCTTCCACGTCAAAAGCGGATGGTAATATCGAAAAAATTGGTAATCTGGTTCGATCTGACCATTGGTTAAGTATTTTTGCGATGGCTGAGAATGTAGGAAATGACAAAGAATCCGCACGGCAAATTTTTACATCAAGATAATGCACCAGCTTATTCCACATTGTCTCTTAAAAGGTTTCTAGCCAAGTATAGCATTCCAATGTTAGATCATCCTCTTTATTCTCCGTATCTTGAGCCATACAACTTCAATCTGATTCCTGAAGTAAATATTTCCTTTTGAGAAACAGGATTTGAGTCGTTGAAGCTGTGAAAGAGAAATGGAACGTGTCCTGAAGGAGCTGACAGAAGAAGACTCCCAGAACTTTTTCGAGCAATGGAAGATTCGCAGGGAGCATTGTAGGGGTAGAAGGGGGTGTATATTGAAGGTGATAGTAAGTAAATATGTATGGCATTGAAATAAAATGTTGTACAGCGACAGTCTCGTTCATTAATAGCCACACCTTGTATATAGGGTATAAAAAGAATATTCCTCACTCATTGTATAGTTTTACTGTTTCAATTAGCAATGCATTCTTAAGAAGCTTTTAAGATTGATATAGACATTAAAATATATATCAAGATATTTTATTTCTGATGTGGCTTTCTATAATTGTCCTATGTTTTAAATTTGATGTCTTAATTTACAGTAAGTAGTTGAATCGTTTTAATATAAATACTTTCAGTGCACAGAATACAGTAAGCAGAAATTTCTCCTGACGAATTTAAGATTTCATTTTTATTAAATTTTGACGTTACGTTATTTTAATATAACTCAATTCAGAAAACCTTATAATTATACTTAATATCTATTTATTTATTTACGTTTTATTTATTTTTATCTGTGTATTTTCTTTATTATTTATTTATTCGTTTAGTTTATGTTATACTTTTTATTTCTTTACGTCTTAGTTGTTTTCATCCTTTTTAGTTTACTTATTTTTTATTTGTCATTTATTTTTATTTATTTATTTATTCATTTATTTTATTTACTTATATTTTTATTCCCCCCCCTCCTTTATTTTCCTAAAGTCTCGTAACTTGATGTATTCATTTTAAATACAGGCAGCAATTAGATTAATATTCTTAATCATATTCTTTTATTAAAGAATCTTTTTTACAGTAGTAGGCTTACCTTTGCGAATTTCTAGATCCCATGAGGCCACTCTTTTGAAAAAATGGCTGAACGCAAAGAAGTTTAATTTAATTAATAGAACGAAACATTTATGCATAATAATGAATGTTCATTAAGAAATTATGCTACTTATTTTTTACTACGCAAACAATTCATTTTTATTTTTATTTATGTTAAATGAGAAGTAATCGTTTTAATGATGATTATTAATTTTATATCAAATTCTTAAGTGAAATTCGACCTGGTAGCAATTTATAAAATACAAAGCTATTATTTTGTTACGATCTTATAGAATTCTGTCGTGAGTGTGATAGGCTCTGACACCACATAGAATATTTTTACTACCATATATTGCAATATTAATGTTGTTAAGTATATTCCTGCCAAATTGTTGTCAAAGCAGAAATCATATACCGTTCGAATAACATTTCGTGGTAGAGATCTTTTTCCTTTTTCATCTTGCCGCTAGAGGTTGTCATCTTAAGCCATTCAATCTGAAACCAATTCGGGAGATTTTCTGAGCAAAATAATTATTTTGCTCTATCCACCGTCGATTAAGCGCAGTTCTGTGCGTGACACTCACGCTTCATTGGTTTAGATGATTGCGGCGCAGTTACTTTAACGAAGAAAGGTTGAAGTAAAAGTACAAATATAATTTCGTATTACGAGAGATTAACAAGTATTTAAATGAAACCAAAAGAGGATGTTTAATTCTTGCCTTATTTCATAATAAATTTAAACAGAAAGCAAGTTATTTCCGTTATAAAATATATTAGGACAAATCTATTTCGTTAAATTAAGTATTTAATAGTTTTATGTTATCGCACTTTTAAAAGAAACTGTTAAAAATAGCACAATTTTAAAATATTATCTTTTAACATTTGCGTTTGATTCTTCGTGATTTTACCTAAATCCAATAAGAAATATAAGAAAAATATTTCTTTGTCGTTATAAAATATTTTTCAAAATTAAATTATGTTAAACGTAGTTATGAATGGTGACACAGACCTGCTTTACATTCAAGAGACAAAAATCACGGGACAGCAATATACAAATATCCAGATGGCTGTAGCGCAGCGTAAGAAATCTATGAAAGAGCAGTGCATTGTCAGTACTTTCATTTGTATTCAAGTGATTTATGTGAAAATTTTTCCAACATGTTTATGACCACACGACGGGAATTAACAGATTTTGAATGTAGATTTTCGATTGATTGGTTGCTTGTTAGTTCCGCATTTAGAAACTTTTGACGATGAACTTCGTAATTTACTTTGAATGCATAATGTTAGATGAAGCTTGTCGTGTGGGATATTCCCTCAAGGATATTATTAATGAATTCAACATCCCTCGTTCTACAGTTACAAGAGTGGGCCAAGAATATATAATTTCAAAAGTGACCTCCCGCCATGGTCAATGCAGTTGAGACCACATCTACTTTATAACTGCGACCAACAAAGTCTATTTAGAGTTGTCAGAGCTACTAAATAAGCAATACTATTTCAAATAAAAACTTTAATTAATGTGAGACGTATGACAAACGCGTAATGAAACCGTAACATTTGATGTCGATAGGATATTGCAACAGAAGACCAACACGAATGCCTTTACTATCGAAAGCATCATCAGCTGAAGCGCCTCTTCTGACTCATGAACATATCGTTTGGACCCTAAATGACTGGAAAATATCGGATAAATTATGATTCCAATTAGTTAAGTGCTTATGATAAAGTTCGAATGTAGAGCAGACTCCAGAAAGCCAGCCATGGGGGACCTCCATAATAATAGGGGCTGTTTTTACATAGCATGAAATAGGTTGTCCCTGGTCAAACTGAACAACTCATTAACTACTTTCAGTTTCTTGAAGTCCATTTGAAGCCAATCGTGTGCTTCTTTTACCTAAAAAACGATGGCTTTTGTCAATTCAGTGAGTCATGTCGCCAGTCCAAAATCATTCGCGGTTGGTTTGAGGAACACTCTGGATAATTCCAGGGAATGATTTGGTCCCAAGATTGCCAAATATGAATCTCATCAAATATATATGAACATGATTGAAAGATCTCTCCGTGCACAAAATTCTACACCGACAACGCTTTTATAAGAATAGGTGGTTGTAGAAGCAGTATGGCTGAATGTTTCTTCACTTTTTTTCCAATGATTTGTAAATTCCACGTCGAGTTGCTGTACTTCGCCACGCACAAGGATGTCCAGCACAATATTAAGTGGCATCCCATGACTTTTGTCAATTCAATGTGTATATTAAATGAATAAAAAATCAATGCTATTATCAAGTTGTTCATTTAACATCGAAGCTGGTGAATAAGGCTTTGGCCATACTGTCCAATGAGGATTTTTGGAACCCTATTCAAAACGCCTTGCAGTAACTCTGTTGTTCAATGAAATAATCTTTGATAAATTTCGGACAAATTCTAAACTCTACTTAAATTCTGCCATCTGTCAAGTTCGTGATCTTAAAATTTTAGTAACCATGGTCAATATCTTATATACATCTATCTGGTGTATGATTTTTAATTTGAACCCGAGTTCTTAAAAATGTGAAAGTTTTTATTCAGTCTTACATTTGATCAAGCTAACATCATCCCTAATACTAATACAACAGTTGCCTAAAACAGTCCTTTTATTCTGAACATCCTATTACGAATTTAATTGCTTCCATTATGCAACAGAGGTCAATAGTTTTTGAAATTCTTGTTGGCCTTGCATACAATCCTACATACGATTTTATTTTAGATTCATAGATGTAATCAAGTAACAAATTGCAGCAGAAATGTTTCAAATTAATATACGTTCAAATAAAAAAATATTTTTAACATTATCGAATGGATTTCTTCCTTATTTTCCATTTTAATCTTGTTCCTACTTGATTGATCATCAAGTTTAAATACGAGAACAAATATTTTTTATCATTTACAGCGATTTTATTTTTGTACTGATTATTTAAAAAAAAAATTAAGTTATATCAATAACTGATTAGTTTGTAAACATTATCAGTTTTTAAAACATTAATTTTGAGTCTAAAATTTTATATTTTATTTCGAAATGTAAATAATACTTTTTTGAAGAATTATAACTATTCACTTTTACGGATTATAAAATTACATATACCACATCTATTGAGAATTTGAACGAATAGAAACTATTCATTTCAGAGTTTCGTCATTAATATTTCAATGGAAAGAATTAATAATTTGTTCTATTTATCTGAAATAAAAATAAATGTTAGCTTTCATTTTAAAAAAGTCATGCTATATAATATTTTTGTCGTATTAAATAACTGATTTTCGAAATTAAATTAGGGATTCCTCTGACGTAAAAAGATACTTGAGGAAAGTGAATTATGAAAATGTGTCGCTGATTATTTGGAAATAAGGTAAATTTTTAATAAATATTAATCTTTACTCTCGTCTAGGATGCTGCTATTTGCCACTCCCCATAATAAATAATACAAAAAAATATTTATATTTTTGAAATTTTCATAAGAATTTTAATTTCATTTTATTCCGAAGTTTGAAAAGTGACATTTTTAATAAATTACTTCCGGAATATAAAAACTAGCACAATTTTATGACAATATCAAATAATTTTTCTGAATATTTTTAAATATAATAACGCCCACAGATCAAGAAAAAAAAAGGGATATTAACTCTTACGAAAAAAAGCATTTTTCATAAGATGAATTTAAGCTAGCTATCTAAGCAACTTAATAAATCATTATTATCATCTAGGAGATAATAATAGTTATTACCCAAATTACTTTGCTCCTTTACCTTTCTTTTTCTTCCTGGTTTTCTGATTGCTTGATATTTTAACTAATTCAATTCTGATATGGTAGTCTTTTTTTTTTTCATCCCAAGGGGATTAGTTGCTCAATAAATTCTTATTAAATAGAATATATCAAATTAATTGGAAATATTCTGTTATACCTTTTTACGAACAAATTTAAGAAGATAGATCTCTATAAGGGGAAAAGTATTCTTTTTCTTAACTAATTTTATTCATACCTAATGCATCACATTTCTAGAAGACTGGCTTTTTTTCATCTCAAAAGGGAAAATACTCCAGTTATGTGCTGAAGGCTTTTTGTAATTTCATTCTCTCTGTAACATGAGTCATTTATATATAATTGCGCGAGGTTAAATGCTATTAATACATTTAATTGGACCTTTTTTTAATTTACATTGCTTAAATAGTAAATATTTCTTAAAAAAATCAAAGCAAAAAGATTTCTAGGCTTCTTTTTTAAAAATTTCTCTCTGAAAGAAATATAATAATTAATTTTTAGTTATTTCGGCATTTATATTTTACTTCTATAATTTATAGAACGTTTCATATCAGACACATTACATTTGTATTTAACAGATTCCTTTTAACTTATAAATTTTTCTCTTAAATTGTCTAAAAAAATTATGAAATATTAGGTTTTCTTCCATTTTTGTCTTTTTATTTAGAACGTGATTAATTTTCATGTTTTTTTAAATAAATTTTTATGCATTTTTCATTTAAGTTTTGAGCTCTCATAACTCATAATGATTTTATAGTAAAGAGATGCGATGTTAATGTACAAAAATAAGTTTCGCGTTTCTTTTATCTTTATGTTTCTCATCGATATACTGTATTTTATGTGTTTCAGTCTATGCGTTTAAAGGTTAATTTTTTTTTATTTATTTAATCTTGTGTAGAATTTATGTTCTTGTGAAAAAGAGCATGGGAAATGGTTTTATTTCAGTATCTTAGTTTAACAATATTGGGTATGTTTTAAAACTATAAATACTTTCGTATTGTAATACATTTATTATTTTGAAAATATTCTAAATAGCTTACGACTAATCAGCAATCTTAATATTGGACGATAGCAAATGAAAATCAATTTATTTCATTAATTTCGCCATATCCTAAAATATTTTTACAAAATTGTATTTATTATCATTATATTCATTAAATCTATGCAATTCTTAAAAAATCCTGGTTTTATAGTAATAATGATGTAATATTATTTATTACTGCATTTATCTTTAAAATATAATTTCACATTTTACTCTGATTCATTCAAGATTACAAAATGTTTTTATTATTAATGAAATTCCGCTTTTTTAAGCATATCTATAATTATGAAATAAACTTTGGCCCCATCAAGTATTTTCCATAAGAGCAAGAAAGCATTTGTTAAAATTCAAGTAAATTTTTCAAATATTGTAAGTGGATTTGTTGTAATGTTATGTCATTTCTCTTGCTCATGGGAGGAACCACTTGTTTAGCTCTCAGATATATTGACAATAGATAGCTTTTTAAGAAGTTTCTTTCAGTATAATAGTCTTTCTTTTTGTAAATTAATCAAACCAAACACTTCATAATTTTATCTGAACACTTACGAAAAACAAAAATTAATAATGCATGACATATTGAATTAGGAAAATTCATTATTTATTGAAGATATCCATGGAGACTTTCAATGTGTTCCTGATTGATTCAATTACTTTTACGAGGTAAATAACTGCTGAAATATGTTATATTTGAAAACATACGTTGTTTTACTTATTTTAGGAAATAAATAAAGGATTAGTTTTGAAAAAAAAAATGATTTAAAATATTTATGTTATGTTCTTGCAGAAAGTGATAGAACAATGTCATATTTAAGTTTAATGTTCAAAGTAATTGAAGTAAAGGCTTCTATCGCCTAGTGTATAATAAATTTGTTAGTATTAATAAAATAAATCATAAGCGATAACAAATGAAAATGAACAATAATTACTTAGTACATATTTTATGATGTTTTCAATACTATGGATTTCTTACGTTTGTTTTGCTTTAGTTACATATGAAACGCTTATTTTCCCAATAGTGTCGAAGCTTTTGGAAACAAATTTGAAAAGAATATAATAATATTTATCCATTAATAATATTTATTTATTATAACTTTGAACAGAATTGATATACGAGATTTTCATAACTGTTAACTGTTTGTGATACTTGTATAAATAGTTATATTTTATTGATTTTCAGTTATAAATCAAGTAAAACAATTTAAAATTTTAAAAAATAGGAAAGACTGTTACGTTAATAGAGACAAAGATATGATATAAAACAAAAGAAAATAATCACTATATATGTTTGTCACTCTTCGGATGAATGCTATATATAAAATAGAAATTACATTAGTCGTTAAAATTGTTTACTACTTCTTGGAAATATTTGGTTTAGGTTTAAATGTAAGAAAAATGCTAAGAGTAAGGAAATAGTAATTGTGGATTTGAACGGTTCATATTTAATATAATCTGAAAGCTATTACAAACATTTTCCATTTGATATTACTATCACGTCCATCAATGTAGTTACCATCGATTTTTCATATATATATGAATACATACAATCATTTATATATATATATGTGTGTGTGTGTGTGTGTGTGTGTGTGTGTGTGTGTGTGTGTGTGTGTGTGTGTGTGTGTGTGTGTGTGGTGTGTGTGTGTGTGTGTGTGTGTGTGTGTGTGTGTATTCGCTCATAGGAAGAGGTAGAAATATAAGGAAATTAAAAGAATATCTCAAGGTAGACGAGCTTGTAATAGTCTTGCCAGTATTTACTTACATTTTTTTCAACAAAATTTTATAGAGAATAATGAATTCACCGTGTTTGGATATATATAGGGCCTTTTATTTCAAAGCAAATTCACCCAAGAACTTAAACCTGATTCATCTCTCATTTCATCCTTCTTATTTAAACCTGATTAAAACTAATATAAATTCTTAAAAAATAGATTATTTAGATATTAATTTAAAAATATCCATAATTGGATTATTAGTAATATTTTTGACAAGAAAATAATTACTTTTTTCCAATTAATAAAGTTTCTTTTTCTACAGCAATTTAAATTTTAATATATATGAATATATTTATGTAATTTTATGCTTAGAAATACTAAATTCGTTTATGTTAAATCTAAGCATTCAATTAGTTTTTTAAAATAATTTAAATTATAAAAATTGCAAAATAGATTACTTTTTAAAATTATAAAATAGAATATTTTTCTTCTTTTTTCTACTTAATTTCCATTTGGTTTTATTTTTATTATTAATTTTTAATATTTTTATGATCTTAAATTTAAAAAAAAAATTGTTTGATTCTTTAGATGTATTTTTATTAATTATAATTCTGGTTCATAAAAGGAGATACTACCGTTTTGGTTAATGTTTTTTTTTTGTAAGTTAAGTACTGGATTAGTAAAATGAAATATTATTTAAAGTTAAGAGAGTGATAGAGTTATAATCTATTTGAATTTCTTATTTTCTTAATTAATCTTTCATGTTTTAATGTTCATTACTTTTTACATTGCAGTTGCATCGAGTTTTGTTTCTCTGCCATTAAAACTTTAGTTTCTTCAATTTTGATGATATCTAACTTTGCTTCATCACTTTGTTATATTAGGCATGTGCCTTTATTTAATAGAGCTTTTACTGATTACGAAAATTGGATCAGTAAAACATGTTTAAACAGAGTACCTCTTTCATTATCAAGAGACAGCAATGCATAGCTTCAATTCCATTTTGTTCACATTTATAAAGATTTTCTTTTTCAAATTTTTCTTGCATTTTACTACATTTATTTTTTCTGTCATCAAGTTATTGTATATCATTTCTTTATTTCTTAAATATGCATATGTTGTTTATTTAGATGTAATAATCCATAACTTAGGATTCTTTGATTCTCAACGTGCGTGCGTGCGTGCGTGCGTGCGTGCGTGCGTGCGTGCGTGTGCGTGCGTGCGTGTGCGTGTGTGTGTGTGCGTGCGTGCGTGCGTGTGTGTGCGTTCTGCACACGTAATCACGGTGCAAGAAAGATTGCCTTAAAAGAACTTCAACAAAACCTGCAACCAAAGTGCTTAACTGAAATCGTAGTAAAGCAGATCACTGCGAACAACATTTCCACTACGCTACTATAAGCAAGGCAACAGAGAAGATTATCAGGTTATTTTATAACCATCAATCAATCCACATCTTTGGGACTCAACAAACCTCATGGATAAGCCATTATCTGCACCCGAGAAGCCTAACGCTCATCATCCACAGAGATCGAAACAACACGTCATAAACCAACAACCAATTAAAATGCCATTGTAAAATTGTCCAGAAAATCACTTTAAAACGGATAAGTAACATGTGTATTTCTATATGAAAATTATAATTAAACCTCATACTTAAAACTACATTTAATAAAAAATATGCTGCAAACTAGCTTAGAATAATACGAATGAATGAGAAAAATTAGTTTTTAATTATTAGATCTATACATGATTAGGTTACTTGATTGAATGAGAATTCTGGCACTGATTTCTTGCGAGATTTACTATGTCAAGCACAAAGTGGCCTGTATGCTTAGAGTATTTTAAATTAACTTTTTATTTCTTAATAATAGGAGGAAAACTTATTCATATGAATTTCACACAAATTTTATGTTAATATTTATTAAAAAAAATTCATCAATGTTGTGCACATTTTATATGTTATATACATTGATAAAAATCATATGGAATATAACGGGTACGATTATATTAGTTTTATTTTCTTTGAAAATGTAACCATATTGAGGTATCACTTTTTCTTAATAAAAAATATTATTACTAAATCTAAAATGGGGTTGATCATAGAATTATTTTTTAACATGATTACATCATTTTTTTTAGTTTTCCAATACTATTCAATGTGGTATTTTTACTCAAAATTCTAATCATTTTCGTTAATGTGTTGTGTTTTACATACTTAATTTGTTTTAAACTAGCTGAAAGTTCGTGTATGGACTATTTGACCTGATAATTATATTAAAAAAATCGTTTTTAAAATATTATGAGAATTTTCGTATAATGCAGAAGAAAATTTACTTTACTTAAATACCGAATACTACTACCCAGTATGTTTCACTTTAAACTGTTTAGTTAAAGATTGTCATCATAAAATATTTCCTGGCATTAATAGCTCTTGCGATGCCGATGATATTTTTTCACTGCTGAACTAATTATATAATGAAATGTTCACTCAAATTTAATGGCTGCAACATATGACCGGAAACTATAGAACGAAAATTCAAATCAAGTCTTGCAAATTGTGATCGCTCTCTCCCTTTTTGATGGAGAATGCGTTCTAAATTTTAACGATAAGCAAAAAACATTTGAATAATACGTAGGGAGAATCAAAATTCCTATACCTAATCAAATCCTTTGTTAGGGATACATGAGGGAACAAATCTTGCTATTTGAGTTTAAATTAGGTAATCAACAGGGTTATTTTTAAATTCGTAATTTTAAAAAAAGATACAATATAAATTTAAAATTTAGTGGGCTTGTGAAAGATATTAGATTTAGATTTAGTGGGCTACAAGTATTGGAGCCTGGATTTAGAAATATTTGTCTAATTGTCTAAGTTCTACTTTGCTGCTAATTAATACAAAAATACTCACACGTAATAATTTATGAAAATATTATATTATATTCTACACTCTGACTATATATATATGTGTGTGTAGGAATTTTTCTTACCTAACAAATAGGAGTATTTCTTGTAACAATAACAAGTAATTTAAAACATTAAACCACCTACTTGTGTAAACTGTCATAAAAAAAGAGTTTCTTTTGTTTCTTTAAACTTTGAAATATTTAAATACTTTTGCGCAGTCACCGTATGCAATCAAATGAGACAAATTATAATTGGAATATGTACAAAACTGTATTCAAAAACTTATAAATTTGTAATATACATTATATACTTAAATATTTTGACTAATTAATCCAAAAAAAATTTCTGGACGTGAAACCAATTAAAAGTTATGAAATAATTTCATAACATTTCCTAAATTTAGGCTTAAAAAATTAAATCTGTCTTAAAAATTTAGTTTTACAAATAGTGGAATGCAATGTAACTTTATACACCTTGATTGTATGCAGTCAACTTTGATAATGCTTAGTTTTATATCGTTATACTTGAGTTTAAAAATGCATTCAGATAATTGAAAAGTTAATTTCACTATAAGTCTAACTCTCATTATATTGTAATCTCTAGCTCTCATAATATTATAAGTTGTAATTCTCGTAATTATTTTGTTTCCATAAAAAGCAATCCATAAGAAAAGCCGCAATTCATTTATAAATTGTTTTTCCTGAATTCCATTTAAGTCAGCTCTAGTTAATAAAGCTAATCCATCTAAATTTGTTATTTGAAAAGACAAAATGTCATAGTATCGAACATTTTAAAAGTACGAAGCAACAAATTTAGAATATGTGCGTAAAGGCTTGATATCTTAGAAA
>BMAW01088722.1:0-10137 GCA_019974015.1 Nephila pilipes | reverse complement strand
AAAGCTGTAAATTTCGAAGGGAGCAGCTTAATGATGAAAATCAAAAAAATTTTACACTGTTTAGGTTTCTTGATATTAGAACGTGTATAGTTATGGACTAATGTTTTGTTTAAATATAGTCAAAATAGATTTTGTTTCCTTTTGATTATTTTCATTCTTTTGTTTTAATTTCTGATGTTTAATCTTACCTTTTAGAATGTCGATTTTGGTTTTGAATTTTATGGTTTTTATCAATTTGTTATAAATCAATTTGCTGAATGGGATGGTTGGCTCTTAGAACTAGTGAAACCAAGCATCTCTATCCGAAAACAAAGATTGAAACTGATTTATCTACTTGAATTATTTACTCATTTTCTCACTATTTAAATTGATTTATCTACTTTATCCATTTTACTGAGTTATTTTTCTTAACTTTTATTTTGTAAATTTTGATAATTATTATGTCTTTTAAGACTAATGTAATAACTAAATATTTTTTGAATAATTAGTTTTACATTTTAAACGTTGTCTAATTTTTATAGGTAATTTATTATCAGCTTATATACATGTTTATTATTGTAACAGAGTGCAGGAGCCAGAGAGGTAATCGTTTCTCTTTCCTCCCGGAAGAGCACATGCAATAAAAGCAGGTGCAAAAAATTATGCATATGCGGGGTTTAAGTTTGTTCGTTTTCTATATAGCTTATGGTTTTGTGTTTTTGTGATGTGTGTCAAAAATAAATGTTGCATTTATGAAGAAGAGCTTATTATTTCTCTATAGGCATGAATTACCTATTTTAACCTTTGGATTAAGCTTACGTAAAAATTTAATGGCATCCCTCGCCCATATTGTAAGTTATTTACATATTTTAAGTCGTCGATTGTTAAGTGCGTATTTTTCATTTCCGTTCTTAAGAATAGATTCGGATTGTGTTAAACAAAAAATAAAAGAGATTCACACCACTTTTACGAAAACTGTTAATAAACTAGACAATTTATTAAAATCGTCTTAGCAAGATGTTAAAGATATCGAAATAAGTTTTGAATAGCTCACTGAAAAAAATAATTCGTTACGTTCGAAAGATAAGAAGTATTTTGAACTCTATCAAAAAGAAGAGTTGTGGATAAGCGGATTTCTAAAATGAATATGAAACATCACAAGAATAATACGACAAGTTCTCGGAATATAAATTAAAAACGAATAAAGTTAAGGATGAACAAAATGCCAATAGTGGCATCATTTCATCGCCAAAGATGAATTATACTCCAACTGTAGCTTCCACTATGATTTTACCTAAGAAACAAAAATTACTTAAAATAGAACTGATAAAATTCGACTGCGATCCAAGAGACAGGTTGAACTTTTGGACAGATTTGGTAAAATCCACGAAGATTCCTGAACTGATGTCCGCGATAAATTCTACTATTTACTTTATTCCACCAAGTCAGATTCTACTCACAGACAAATAGTTGAAAATTTTAAAGCAACCCAAGCTAACTATGAGAAAGCTGTAAATTATCTTCCAAAACAATTTGGATACGAAAGCATTCTCATGCAAGTTTACATTAGAGAATTATTAAAGCTATTCCTAACCGACAAATCAAGAATACGTTTACTACTTTATGCGATAAGTTACAAACGCAGTTACGTGCACTCGAGTCCTTAGGCTCCCAAAAGATAAATTCGCACATATTTTATTTTCCTCGGAAGAATCTACTCTCCCAACCAATATAATAAAAATTTGGGAAAGGCAGAGACGCATGACCTCTAATAATTCACGCAGGAATGATTTAGATTTATTAATTGATTTTCTTTATACTGAAGTTTATTCTGAATTTCGAATCAAAATGATAAATAATGTTTTAGGTCCAGAAAAAGTAAGTGTTAAAAAAACAAGTCTTATACATCTAAATATGTTCCTACTGCATGTGAGTTATTAAGTACGATTAATCGTAGAAATAATCATTATAGTATTAAGTTAAAGAAGTGTACATATATTTTTTGTGATAAATCATCACATTCTTCTGAAAATTGTAATGCCACCTTTATAATAAATCTTAATTGTAAGAAGAATGTTGTAGAAAAGAAGAATGTTTTTTTTTTGTATCTTAAGAAAAATCACATCAGCAAACAACATATATCTGGACATAACATAGATGTCTTCTATGTAAAAATCGACACCTTTTGATTTTATACCCAGATTTATCCTCTAATAAGGTAGATTATAAAACTAATTTAGAAAAAGGTAAAAGAAAAATAAGCACTCTTAATAATTATGTTAAGGTTTCAGATGTGTTTCTTCAAACTTTAATTGAAAAAAAAATTCCAAATGGTGTTAAGTAAAAGTTTATTTGAACTATTTATGTTAGTAGATCTATGAAATCTTATGTACGTGGAAATATTACTAAGAATATGAACTTAAAATGCATTGGGGAAACTAACATTAAGCAATATTCATTTGGATGTATGAAATTCCAGAATACGTGTATGAGAATTATTTGAATTAAGTGCTATTGATGATAAACATAAGTGAAAATTAGAAGTTCTTAATCAGAAACAATTTCATTTTTTGAAATTAAACAAATTCCATATGGCTCATGGTTACATGAGCTGAAGTCATAAGGAATTGCAATAAATTATTTGGAAAGAAATTCATTTAATATTGTTAAGAAAATTAAATTGTTAATTGGGGCAGATATTGCTGATAAACTATTAACTGGTGAAATTGTTAATCTTAAGTCTGGAATTACAGAAGTCAATACTAGACTTGGATGGACCATTATGGGAAAGTTTATTTCTGACTCTAGAAATTAGATGTTTTGGGAATAACAGAGCCTACGTCAGAAAAAAGTAAATCTCAGTCACAAGAGGATATTCAAAAATATTTTGAAGAGAATCTTATATTGAATTCTGAGAGAAGATATGAGGTTGCATTGCCTTGGTTACTAGATAATTCACTTTTATCCCATAATAAGAAACCGCTGACAAATGCATTTAAGATCAAAAGGAAAATTAATGAACTCAGGAAAATTTGAAAATTATTGCAATGTATTTGTGGGAATATTGGCATAATTGAAAGGGTTTCAAATAAAAAAGTAAAATGGGTTCATTACTTACCTCATCGTGATGTTCTGAAAGAGAACAACACCACGAGTGTTAGATCCGTATTTAAAGCGAGTTCTCATCCACCCGGTCCCCCATTGTTGAACGATTGATTATCCACTGGACTAAATTTAAGTGAGTTAATTCCCTCGATTTTAAATCGATTTCAAAAGAAGTATATTGGTATTACGTCGAATATTGAAAATACTTTCTTGCAAATCACTATAATAAGAGAGGAACATCGGGGTTCTTAACTTTTTTTGTGGTTCAGTAAATAAAATGGGGTACAATTGAAGGAATATCAACATCAAAGAGTAGTTTTAGGTATTACTTATAGCTCTTTTGTATTTTCTGCCACTCTACAGTATTATCTGAACATGGTTATAAAAACTTAAAACCTACCGCCAATATTCTGAAAAAAGCATTTTAAGTAGATAATTGTGTAACGAGTCTAAAAACTGATTAGAAGTAAGAAAGATTTTCTTTGAATCAAAAATAATTATGGCTTCCAGTCATTTTATTCTCTAAGATGTTGGAAATCTAATAAAAGCATTGTAATGTTTGAGGAGAATTCCACCCCGGAAGATATGTTCCCGATTTAGATCTTTTGGCATACCGGTAGAGACACATTATCGTGCAAATTAGGGTAAGGAAAAAGCCAATAGAATCAGTTACTAAAATAATGGTTTTAGCAGTAGCTAACCAAGTGTTTAACATTGTAGGTTGGACAGCCCCGGTAATGTGGATTTCAAAAGTGATTTTGCAAGACACCTGGAACTTATAGCTTAAGTGGGATGATAACCCTCGATGATTTCACTAAACAATTTAAACCTTGGTATGAAAAATTGTATTTATTTTCAAAAATAAGTATTTCATAGATAGTTTGTTATTCAATTGACAGATGAATCAATAAGTTTACATTTATTTTATGATAGTAGACAGAAAGCTTATGGTGTATGAGTTTTTTTATGAGTCGAAAATAATAACGGGGGTCAAAATTAGCTTGGTTCATACAAGATCTAGGGCAGCCCCCTTATAACTCATAACGAATCCCCGCCTAAATATTTTAGCATGTTGTATAGGACTTCAACTATTGTCCTCTATAATGAAGAATCTTAATCTAGCTAATGTTGATATTTAAGTTGGACTGATTCAACAACAGCATTACGTTAGGAACAACGTAATCGAAATCGAGGAATTTTCATACATAATCGTGTCATAGAATTTCGTTCTTTGACCTCTCTTACACTATGGCATTATATTTTGGATGCTCTCAATTCTGCAGATTTGCTCTCTGGGTGTTGTTCGCAGAACAATTTCTCGGGAAAAATGATGGGAGGGAACAAGATTGCCTATACTTCAAAATAAAGAGAGTTGACCTAAATCAAACAGTGAACCAAATGAGAAGTGTTTAATTCAGAAATTTGTAAAGCAATCTCAATTACTTTAGCGAAAGATGATGACAACGATAAAATGTACTATAATTATTTTTCATCATTTTAGAATAATCTAAGGATGTTAGCTTGGATGCTTATGTTTTATACAATCTATAACAACAACAACAAACACAACAAAAAAAGAAAGAAAACGACGCACCAGAAAGAGGTTGCCCGTTGTAATGAAATTTTGCATGCAAAGACATTTGAACGGAACATGCAAAGGATTAAAATTTGGTGACCAATGAAAGAATTTCAGGAGCTACAGCAGGAGCATTCAACAAGTGTATATAAGAAGCAATTTTCAAACTGATGTTCAAATTTTTTGTTGCATTGCAATTTAGGATACCTTTCAAGACTGAAAAAAATGCCTCGCTGTAGGATTCGAGCTCATTACGAGCAACTGTGAAAGTTTTAAAGAGGTCATATCATTGGATTAAAAGTGACAAGTTGGGCAAATCGGAGACTCACTCGTCATATGGGTCGAATCGATGCTGCGATTAGAGGATGCTGGCAAAAGTGGGTGGACATTGGCAGATTTCAGTATCATGATGGTAGCGGTTGACTTAGAGCCACAGCAAATCGAGAGGACTGAGTTATTGTCAAATCAGCAGTCACAGTGCCTAATTCATCGTTATCAACCGTCAGACGAGCGACCGGGACACGAGTGTCCACCATGACCATTCATAGACTGCTGATAGAGCGAAATATACGCTCGTACCGACCACTATGCCACCTGTCACTCACGCCTGCACTCTGTCGAGCTAGATTACAGTGGTGCTAGCCTCTATCAGGTTGAAATGATGCTGACTGGGGACGTATAGTATTTTGTGACAAAATCCGCTTCCAATTGTGTCCTTACGATCATCGAAGACGTGTCTGGAGACGCCCAGGACAGCGTGCCGACCCTGCTTTCTCTATTGCTTGCCACACAGGCCCTCATCCAGGAGTTATGGACTGGGGTGCTATTTCCCTTGTTAGCCAGACTCCTTTTGTAGTCATTAGAGGCACTCTTACAGCACAGCGGTACGTCAACGACATTCTGAGACCTGTTTTGCTACCATTCCTTTTGCAGTACCCTGGCCTTATTTTTCAGCTAGATAATTCCAGACCATATACCGCATGTGTTGCTATGAACTGTCTTACAGCTTTTAAACACTTCCATGGCCAACCAGATCTCTCTCCAATCGAGCATGTCTGGGATATGACGGGAAGGCGATTGTATCTGCCAGGGAATGTTGATGACCCATACATACAATTGGAGCAAATTTAGCCTATGCCACGTTGTGTGGCAGCTTGCATCCAGACTAGAGGTGGGTCAACACCTTATTGAACTCGTTGCTTTGTAACTATGTGACACTTAAATAAATCATTCAACAATTTTCCTGAAATTTTAGTCATTTTCTGTTATGTACATGATTTTCCTATCCGTCAATTTTTGACTCCATCGAACAACTCCTTCTTGATGCGTCGTTTTCATTATTTTTTTTTTTTTTGTTATAGAGTGTAAAAACGTAAGAAAAATTGATAAAAAATCTCTCTAAGCATTTATCAATACATAAAATTGAAAAGGGAGGGATCGCACTAATGTTGTAAATTCAAAAAGATGAAACTGATTACAAATTAAATCAACGTAGGACAATAGTAGATTGTCATAAGAGTTCAATTAAATTTACCTTTCCAGATGATAAATATGATTTTAAGTTTCTTGTAATAATACATTCTCATCATCCTGTTGTAAAATTATTAACAATGTGTACTCATAATGACTTATTACAAGTTGTAACTACAATGTTAATGTTTCGTTTATGAGAAAAAATTTGGATTTTGAAATCCCGTGTGATCATACGAAATTGTATAAAGAAATACATGAAATATAAAACATTCAAAGCTTAGAAATGTGAGACATTCCCAGGTATTTTACCAATAATAGAGTCCGCGATGTGTGCGTTTTCGAAATTGTACGCTGTAATCTTTCTGGGCCATTGTACTTGAAAGATGTTAGAAAATCTTATATTATATTATTCACTTGCGCAGTCTATCGGGCCCGTCCACATGGAATGAGTCACATCGTTCAGCACATAATGTTTTATTCAATCTTTACGTCGTTATATAACGCGTCGAGGTAGTTCTTTAACCATATATTCACAAATTGGCTAGAAATTTACAGGGGGCTAACAAGGTTCCGCAAACTATTTATTGAGATAATCTCCGTTTCAAAGCTGCTGAACAAAAGATAAAGTGGAATTTTTATCCTCCATCTGACGCCTGGTAGGGAGGATGGTGGGAGAGTCTCATCCAAATGGTCAAACAAATATCAAAGAAAATATTGTGCCATGATTACGAAGAGGTACTATGTTATGTGACTGTGAAAGGATAATTAACTCTAGACTTCTTACCTACGTGTCGGAAGACATCGATGATGAATCGCCTATAACTTCTAAACAATTCCAGCGCGAATCTCAAACGTCTGGGGTGCCAAATCTTGATATAGAATACAAAGTAAAATTGAGCAAACGGAATAAGTATTTGCAGCGATTAAGATAAAATTTAATGTCCCGTTTTCGTTCTGAATACTTATGGCAATTACGGCAACACTTGTTAAGGAATTTTAAGGATAGATCACTTAAAGACTGTAAAACACTATTGGAATCTGTGAATAAAAATACATTTTCCTCTTGTTGATTTGACTAATTGTCCAACTCCCGTGAATTGCTAATTTTCAGCTGTAAAAACCAAACATGATGGATGCATTTGAAAGGAATATAATGAACTATGTATAAACCCTTTCATGGGTGGTGGTTTATTTTTTACACCACATCTCTTTAAGATCCTAAAAATCTTTGTAAAATATGTTTTTTTAACACATTACATTCAAATGGTAGCTTATTCTTTTTTTTACTTAAAATAGGAGGCAGAACTATGCAGAATAGTTATTGCTTTGAAAGTAAGGAAAGTTCTCAACAAGTGGTTGTTTTATCTCTTGTAGAAATGTTTCTGAAAAGAATTGAAAATTTAAAATTCATCAACCACCAATCTACATGTTTAAAAATTTATGTAAATACTCTAATTACTCAAAATAAAATTCATAAAGTATTGGTTTCATACTTCAAAATAAGTGGTATCATATTTATACCACCACCCACATAGAGCAACAGATGCTGCCATCTGGGGAGCACCAGATGGCAGCATTAAAATTTGCGATTCAGACTGATATGTGAAGGTAATACGCTCTATTACAATGAAATATAGAGGTCATCAACATGTTTTCGAGTGCAGATGTGGCAAAAATCGCACTTATTCTAAGAAGAAAAGAAATTTAAAGCAGGAATAGAAATTTATCAAAGCTGTGAGTGCTCGTTAAGAAAACACAAATAAAAGCGCACGGGGAAAATGGTTTTCTCAAAACTACTATAACTATTGCAAAAAAAATAGTTTAGGGAAGGGCAGCCTTCGAAAGCGTGTAAGATAGAACTAGCTGTAGACAGAGGAACTGGAACTTGTTAACAGTAATAGACATGTAGTGTTGATATAAGATAAGAATAGATGATAAACTGCTGGTGATAGGGGTCCATTTCCTCTAGCGAGTCTTCACCAAGCGATCTAAGTAAACTGAGTCAATGTCGAATTTCAATCATTGATACAAGATACAATATAGCATAGAGATACTCGGTTTGTAAGAAAAACAGAGTCCTCAGTGTTTGGACACCAAATGTGAATCTTGAAAGAAGAGATTATTCTTTCTAAACAAAAAAAAATCTAGGAATGCTGCTTTAGCGGAGATTTAAGAGAAAGAGAGATAAAGTACTGAGTACACATCCTGAAAATAATTCAGAACTCCTACGTAGAGCATACATCCAACAGTATTTTAAATTTATCTTGCATTCGAAGAATTCATGTTTTCATTTATTCTCATGACGGTTTCAGATTTCGTACAATACGGTGCATAATTGTTTCAGAAAAATTCGAATTTTATTTAAATTAGCTTTATAATCTAATTTTAATTAAATTTATATATATATATATATTTCTAAAACGTATCTTGGAGATTTTCGATTGAGAAAAAACATGCTTTATTCGAAAGTCCTTTCTGACGGATCGGAGTTATCTTTAGAAACAAGTGAGGAAGAAAATATTAATTTAGTCTATGCAATAAAAATATGCCTTATTTTTTTTAAAATTGAATGTGTATTCAAATAAATTTGTTTTATTGAGTTTATAATATGGTTATATCATTAAATTGAGATAATTATATATGTATAAAAAAACTATCTTCAAATAAAATTACATATTTTCACGCAAATTATCACTCTTAGAAATAAAAATATAACATCAGAAAATTCTAATATTTTCATAAGGGATTTGTGATCTTAATATTTCCCAAATTAGCTAAAATAATATGAATTTTCATGAAAGTATTTATTATTTTTTCGAAGGATTATGAAACAGTGAGTTTACGAATAAGATGTCCTTCAAGCGTGGTGGTATATTATATATGCCGGGTCTTAAAAATCAGGAAATAAACAAAAATTAATTTTACCCCTTGATAATGTGTCCTTGTAACATTATTAATGCATATCAGATAAATTTTAGCTAAAATTTAATGTCTTTTTATATACCGCCCCTCAAAGGGTTAAAATGAGATAACGACACGATCTGATGATTTATAACCGTCTGCATAAATGTAAATAAAATCAGTATATTTTTCTGCAAAGTTATTAAAAAGTTGAACAAAACACTTTTCGCATTATCTGATTTCTTAAAATTTTAAAAAGTATTTTTAAGATTAAAACTGTATTCGTACCAGGATTAAAAACCCTTATCTTCATAATGAATATATTAAATACCACATAGCTTTCCATTAAAAACTGTACTCTTCTGTTAAAAGAAGGTATCAAAAATTTTTTAGCACTTTATAGCATGTCTAAAAATAATTTTTTTTTGAAAATCATAAGAACGTAAATGGTGAGGAAATTCTAAAATGATATTGCAAAGCAAAGTTGTCTTCTTAAGTCTAATGAAAGTTCGATGCAGATAATGAGTAGATTTTAAACAGCAGATGTTCGGAATGTTACTGAACAAAGTCCAAGTTTATTATGGTAGACTGCGTTAAATTTCTTTAAATCTGAGTTTTAGTAGTCTAACTTTTAACTTATTAGAGCATGATATATTCGAAAATGGTATGTGCGGTCAGAACTCCAAGACTCACTCATAATACCAATTAAAATATTCAATGATTTCTCATCTTGTTTCATTTGCAAAATTTTTAAGCGAAGCTTTAGTTTTTGTCGAAAATTTATCCTGAGAGTTTTTTTTTCGTCCACTACGTTTATTAAAATATTACTACAAACAGATGAAAATGGTTACAGTTGAAATGGTTAGGTTATTGTACTCCAGAATCGAAATTTGTCTGTTTGTATAAACTCCAGAGACACGTTTCACTTTGCCCTACAACTGTTTACAAATAATACTAATACTAAAGCTTTCAATATATTCTGTCCGAAATCTTTTTGGCTTTATCGTTGTATTTTTCTGAAAATACATTTGTGTTTTTTGTACGACATGAAATTTGTGAGGGTTGGATATCTCTAACAAATATAACATGGCCTTTTTTTTTTT
>BMAW01088699.1:86949-171388 GCA_019974015.1 Nephila pilipes | reverse complement strand
GATGAACGACGTGATTCGTAGCTTTATAGTTCAGAATGGAACAGTAATGCATTAGCCAGACAAGCTTCCATTAATTTTCAGACTAGGATCACTATTCATAAGCTGCGTGCTGAGATTGGATACGGACTTGGGAATACACCACGAAATCCGAGAAATATTTGTCATTGTTATTGATTTAGGCTTTTCCTGCCAATCTAGTTACCTATCACAGCCCTCGTATAACTGGGTGTTGACTTTAAGTTAAACTGGACGAATCAACGGTTGATCAAAAGAAAGATGTTCTTTGATTAGGTTCAAATCTGTTTCATATAAAGTATTTGGCATTTTTCTAACAGATAAATGTATTTAAACTGGAATAGTCGGACAATAATGCATAGATACGACAATTTACTGGTAATATAGTGAATATAATTTTACCTTATTCTCTCAAATCTACAAACATTTTGTGTTGAAAAGAATTTCTGCATTAAATACATGATGTAATTTAATTAAAAATCGTGTTCTAACCATTCTGGTTTTTATCAGAAAAAACACGGATATAAAATAAACTACGTTTCGTTATATAACAGATAATTATTTTCTACGTTTTCTTCATGATATAGTTGCATTAAAATGGAGTTCATAAGAAGTTTATTAAAGAATAATATTCAATGGAATAAATAACTGTACTGCAATAATAATTTTTCATAGATTTTGAAAATTTTTCAGTTCCTTTAGAATAATATTTCAAGCTTCCCTTTCGATTTCGTCATTATCGACTTGAATAATCGAAATGAGAAAAAAAAAATGTGTAGAAATTTGTAAGAAAAATATCATATATTACAGAAATTGGGATTTTAAGAATATATTTCAAGTTAATAACATGTTAAAACAATTAATTCTTTGAATTCAGCGTACGAATATAGACGAAACAGTGACGTGATGGATTTCCAGTTCAACTAAAAACCGAAATGATGTGTTCAAGTTGAAATTCAACGAAATAAAGAAAGAAGTGTTTATAAAATTCGGGTATTCCCTGAAACTCAAGAATACAAAGTAAATAAGCCATAAAGTAGAACAAGTTATTCACTAATGTGTAGTCATAAACCGACCATCTTCTGATTACACTGTCAAAATTAGAATTAAAAAAAAGGTTCAGATTCATTCTAGAACTAAAATTTCATGTAAAAAAGTATTTTGGTGAATCATGTTATTTCAAAATCGTGTAAAAAAGAGTTGGATGTATATTCATTAAAATTGAAAATCTATGAAAGCGTGTTTTCAAAAGTGTTTATATATTTAAGACACTTTGTAAGTGAACAATTTTTATATATAAGTTTATACTTTCTTTTTTACTTTTATAAACTATTTTTCAGAAATATCTAACTAGACTGGTTATAGTTATTAGAAAACATCTCATTCAATACTTTTTACATTCAAAAAAGATTTACATTTCTGCAGACCATTTTTTAAAGGATATATATGTAACAAATTAGGGTTCAGTTTTCTTAATAGATCAGATAATCTCATCTGAAGCATCAAATGATTGACACGTGTTCCTGAAAGCAGATCGATAATACTCTAAAGGCCAATCATCATAATACTTGAAAAGTATTTCCCAAATGGCTTCAAAAAGTGATTGGACACTAGTCACATCATAAAGATATCGTTTGGGAAGAGACGCTCTTCATTATTTCTCCCGTTTCGAAAAAATAAGCAAAATCTAGATTCTTGGTTTCATGCTCAATTGTCAGATTTTTGCCTTCATAAGTATCAAATTACATACAGAAAATTCCGAACACCTATTTAATAGTATTAAAAAATTTTATTGTTAATAATCTATACACCAGGAAAAATTCTAAGAATTACGAACTAAACATAGTGTTATGACCATTAAAGTTACTTGTCAAATCTAATGGAAAATCAGTATTAATCTACCAAAACGTAATTAAATATAATAATTTAATCGTAATTTGATTTGTGTTAAGAGTTTTCTGAGACATAAATGAATGTTAAAATTAACACCAACAATACCATTCAGCAAAACATATTTCCTTTTATACTGTGACCGATTAGTTTTCGTAGTGTTCAAATAATCTTTCTTCATGATATTCTCCTTTATTTGTTCTTACATTTTGATCTGCAATCATTATCAATGCTTCGATATGTTATTGGACAAAATTTACTCCGAAATCCCGTTACTTCAAAGATATGTAAATACAGCTGGTGCGTGACATAATTTTATGAAATAAAATTTACGAACTATTTTATATCTCTGGAAAAAACTTTTACTTTTAAATATTTTTCTATAAAAATGAATCGATAATATTAAGATGAATAATACATTATAATAGTAAGATATATTTTTAGAGTCAAGTAAAATTCAACAAATTGCTTACAATTAAAGCGGTTTTTAATGCAATTAGATTGTCATAATTGTACCATTTAACATATTCTACGTTATAAATAGCGCAATATATATAAAAATATATTGATGATATTGCAAAGAAAAAACAAAAAGGGTAATATTAGCTTATATTTAAACCATTCTGCAGTTTTAAAATAATACTTAACAGCTTGAAAACCACAAATGTAAAATTTCATCAACAATTACTTATAGGAATTTTAATGTGAATTAAATAGTCTAAATGAAACGAGAGACAATTAATCGTATTTCTTAATTAAAGAGAATTTTGAAAGAATGCCAGAAAAATTTTTAGTGCTCAAAATTAGCAAGATGAAGTCGTAAACTAAAATCTGAATTTTCTGTAAATATGTAATTATTAGAAATTATTCCATCTCAAGATTGTCTACTGTTTTTTTTTTCTTTCAAAATAAAGAAGCATTAGCAGTTCGAAATTTAAATTACGCATTTGTTGTCCACTCGTTCTAAAGTAAGAAATTAATTTCACAAAATACTTCAAGTTATTTTTTTTCTAGTTTTAGTGTTATTCTAAGGTATATAGTGATTGGAATAACTACGTATGAGAATCTATAGTATCAGACGAATTATGTTTAATACATGGGTATTATTTTTTTCTGTGAGCTATAAATATTAATTAATATAGATTTCATATAAAATGGCTCCATTTAAATTTAAAATTAGTAGCAGGATAGACATATTAAAACATGGATGAAAAATGCTAAAAACATTTAATGCATAAAGAATTCAACAAATAATCGGTAAAAATATGTATTTCCTTACTTAATTGTTCCATACTAAACTGCAATTATTTCACTCCTTCATTCAAGCTAAAAACGTTCTTTTGCTTTAATGAACTAATCGAACAGGGTCAATCCAGAAATGTAAATTTAAAATATAATTTCCTTTTTCTCTCTGAATGCCATTATCTCGCATTCCATGCTTTTCATGTTCCGAGGAAATTAGACCATTATATATATAAATATATATAACAGGATATTATTCACTTAATACTTAATGGGTATTTAATATTTGGAAGATAATAGCTTTTATTACTGTTTGCTTATCTAGAGAAAGAATGGAATAGAATAAACTAATTGATGAAGCTTTTGAAAATTAACGCTAAAAATATTCATGAGATAAGAGTACATACTTTCTCTTAAATTTGATCAAGGAAGTAAGAAATGAACTCAATACTTTTCTTAAAAAATAAGCGCATATATGGAAAGAAAGAAGCGAGAAACATTAGTTGACCATTAAAATGCATTTATTTAGTTGAATTTTGCCATCTAACTTTGAATATTTAAAATTATCCTTAAATTACTTCATCTGAGAAAAACATCCCTTTTTGGAGAATTTTGCGCACAATTGACAAAAACACAAATATTAATCATTCACTGTGTTAAATACACATGACTTAAGTATATATATATGCACAATTCATTGTAAATGAAAGAAATGAATAAAAAAATTATGAATTAGAAAATTATTATACATTACAGATAAATATCTAAACGCAAGTAAATTAAACGAAAAATAATGATATTAACTAAAAGTACTGATAGATGAGATAAGGAAATTAAAAAAAATGAACATCTAAAAATTGAAAACAATTAAAAGAATAGAATATTGAGTAATTACTGCTGAAATAAGCTGCAAATTGATATAATATTTTGAAAGGACAAAAAAATTAGAAAAAAGGAGAACAATTTGCAATATATAAATAAAAATCTGATTTAATGACTACTTTTAAAATTTTCAAGAAAATTAAGAAATAATAATTCATTAACGATCAATTAAATTTATTTAAGCTCAGATAATTTTAAAAATTAACCTTTTTATGATTTAATGTATTAAATATTTTTTAAAAATTAATAAGGTAGTTATCCTTAGCACATGTAAGATTTTAAAAACTTAAAGGTATGTTAACCAATTTGATATTTGAGGAAAATAATTGGTATATAAGTATATTAGTTAAACTGTATTCTATATTAAATCATTACTTCATATATTAAGTTAAATTACATCAAAGAAAGATCATTATGAATTGAGAAAAGTAATTGTCTGCCTTGTCCAAAGTATTACTAATAATCCTATAATTACTATAATTTTTTTTTTTGAATTTATATCTAAAAATAATATCTAAAAATCTGTTTCAAGAGAATTCATATTAATATTAATCAGAATTATAAATAAGATATATATATATCATCCATTAATCAAGGCTTCTTCACCATGGGAGATGATGTTCAGGTCATCAAACGGTTAACTTTTTAATTAATAGCTCCGTTTGTCGGATATATAATAATAAATGTGTGCTCCTTAGATGCCTTACGATAAAATTAAACTAAATTTCTCGCGGGAAAATTGCAATGGAAAATCATTCACACATCAACACATACGCGCGCACACACACACACACAACACACACACAAAACCACACACACACACACACAATACCAATAGCCACACACACACACACACACACACACACAATATCACCCACACACACACACACACACACATATATATATATATAGTCTGATTGATATTAAAGATTTCATTTATCCTACAGTCATACAAGGATTCGTAAAGGTGATATAATTATTTATTAGTATTGTAATAAAAATAATTTATTCCTTCGGAAAAATTTAATTCATTATTTCATACAGTACAAAGAATAAAATATGCTAATAAAGGGTTTTAAACAAACTACGGGTATTACACGAGGAGGATAAGCAAGTGATACTCTGCTTAATATTTACTAACACATATTTGAACAGAATTGAGTAAATGCGATTAGTTTTATAGCTTATAGATATGCAGTAGAACAACGTATTTTTAAATATAATAAGCATTCTTACGAGTAACCAAATTTATCTTTTTATCCTCTATACTTAAGTTCAATCAAATTATTAATAATACAAATGAAATAGAATATTTAGATATGCAACTGAAAATTATTGATAGTAAAACTGTTAGTGACTGAATTTTAAAAAATAATAATTAGAAGAAATGTTTCCAGACCTACGTCAAGGTAAATTATCAAATTAATTTTTTTTTTCAGAAACATAAGGTTATATATATGTATATATATATATATATATATATATATATATATATATATATATATATATATATATATATATATATATATATATATATGTATATATATATATATATATATATATATATATATATATATATATATATATATATACTCTTTCTTCTATATATATATCATTAGAAATTTCTTTCATTGAATTCTTAGGCAATAGAGGGTGACTATCAATAAATTGTATAATCTTAAGTAACTAATTTCTATATTATAGATTAATAGATTTAAATTTAACAGTAAAAATGGTTAAATAGTACATTAAAAACTTTTTAAGAATGTACGTATTTTACAATTTTTTTTTCTTGTTATGATAAATTTCATCTTTTTAGAAAAAATTGTTAGACTTACAATATTTTTAATATTTTGTTGGCTTTATTTTATAAAATCCAACAATCAGCCAATCAAATAGAACGGGTATTTAATATTGTAAGCAAAAAACCTTTTGGATCTGTAGGGCACATAGAACACATGAGTTTCAAGTAAATAAACTTGAGTTTCATGATTTTTTGGAACTTGTATAACTGATGCATATGTGAATTTCAATCGATTATTTTAATTTTCTTCTCTAAAATATCCTTTCAGTTTGTGTAGTTTTCTCTTTATGCTTTCTGGATGTAATCGTTGATATGGTAACTTACATATACTGATTGTGAATTGAATTCACATAGGATGCAGTCATCTTCTTTGAGGACACAATGTTTTGGTCAACATCTATCTGTCTCTCTGAGGCGCTTTCGTATGAATTCTTTGTCAATTCCTATAGTCTCATCAATCCCAAAAATATTTAACCAATGTCCATATCGAACTAGATTTCTGATTTGTTTGATATTGTCCACCGTTTAAGACGAGGAAGGAGACCAGGGTGTGAATTATCTTCAACGTCTTCTCTGCCATCATAAAAACGTTTAAACCACCGAAAAATACGTGCAAGCGATAGACATTCATTCCCATACATTTCTTTCAATAAATTATAATTTTCAATAGCGGAATTTCTAAGTTTCTTGTGAAACTTCACTGCACTTCGTTGCTCCCTTATTATTTTTCCGGCGAATCAAAAGAATAACTCTGATGCGAACGAAATCTATGGGTGTACTGATTTCTTTACTGAAATGAGAGGCACTGCATCCGAAAGAGAAAGCTTAACGCTAAACAGGTGTCGTTATATGCGTTTGTCTCAAGAGTACTTCTTCTAAAGCAACATCAGTCTCGTTACTTAATAGTCATATGACGTAGTCCATATATTATTCACACCATTAAGCGTTACGTTTATGGATGCTTCAATTATTAGCCCTCTATGAAAGTTTGAAAGATTTTTGAATATCTTTTGCACATCATATGAAAATATTACTCTCGCTGACAGATCTAAATGTTGAAGAATTATTCTAAAATAAATATTTTTGTTGTACTATTCCATTCCTAGTTCGCCAAATTGTTAATAGGAAATTCAAAAATAATTTTTTTTTAAATTTACATACATACACACACACACATGTGTGTGTTTGTGAGAGATAGAGAGCGTGCATGTGTGTGTGTACATGTACGTAAAATTTTTTTATAAAATTTAATTTTTATTTTCCTGTTCATAATTTTGCTTTCGAAATTATTTTAAAAAATTTGTAAGATAAATAATTATTCACCAAAATTTTCTTTTATAAACTGTAAGATTTATTTTGAGTAATTTTGAAAAACATGTGAAAAGTTTGAATAGTGTTCACTTATTCAAGTTCATTGAATTAATATTAAACACACTACAATTATATTAGTACCCCTTAATGAGGGACATCCATTTGTGCCTCAAATAGAGGTGTCCCTTAATAAAAGAGAAATACATATGTCATTCAAAGGAACCGGAAACAACAGAATTGTCCCTTAAATAGTGATGTCCCTTACAAAATGTATTACTGTATATACATTCCAAATAATCTTGAAAAAAAAATCACTAAAAGAGGAAAGGGCTTTAACAGATATATATTTATTTTGAGCCATTTTTGAGCATTATAAAAATATTTAGAATCAGTTATAGGTTTCTTATTATGACACCATACTGGAAAAAAAAGAGCTGATAGAAAGTTACTATGGAAATAAAATAACGTGTAACATATAAGTATTTACAAAACAAAATTAAAACTGCACGTCTTAGTTGAAAGTTACGTAATAAACATGTTTGAAACTGAAATTTAAGATTAACTTTTAGGATCTACAAGGAATTCAAGAATGTACTTATTTTAGTGATTTTCAGAAAAATGAATTGTATTTTAGTTGACATAAATGTGTGTTATTTTATTAAAACAAAATCTAGTGCAAAGGAATTTGTTCAACTGTTCACTTTTATACCAATTAACTCATTAAAATAATTTACAGATTCAGTTATCTATGTTAGTATGAATGAAGCACTAAATACATACTTTATAAATCCAAAGATATATGAATATACTTCATATTCCCAGAATAGATAATTTTATTTGAAAAATATAAAAATATTTAATTTAAAACAGAACATAAAAATGAAGGAGATCTTTTATTTTTAGAATTTCAACTATTTAACTAATGTGACGAGCTTATAGCCACAACAGAAACAAAAGATGTGGGTGAAATCAGAATATAAAAGAACATTTTTTCTAAAATCATGAGCATACGAATCGAATTCTTTTCGAATCTCCGCTCGCAAATCCAAATAAAACAACAACAAAGCTAGATAAAAGCTTACATCTTATTTGGAAATTCCAAATTACCCAAAATATGCTGCTGGGGAAAGGTGCTCTGTATTACCGGGTCTTGGATTGAAAATAATCTTGAAAATCATAATTCATTTTTAAATTCACAGTGTAGATATGGGATTTTTGTTACGGGATTTCGAGAATTTCATTCCTTTTAAAAAATAATAAATTCCATATTTAAATATTTTGCATAGATTAGGGAAGAACTGAAATCATTTCTTAACATTTTAAAATTGTGCTAGGTAATTTTTTCCTTGTAATAAGAAACGGTGAAAGGGCTCAATTTGCTGACTTGAAAGAAACATGCTGTTAAAGAAATCGAAAATAAATACATGAAATTTTTTCTTAAAAAAGAATATTTTACAGTATTAAAGAGAATGTTAAGAAATGTCTAAAGTGAGAAATTACTGACATGATTGATATCGTCGAGAGAGAAAAATATTTCTGATATTCCTAGATATTTTAAATGCACTTCATTCATGTACTCGTACACACGGTATGAAGAAAAGCGTTCTATTTCACCTGTACCGTTATTTTTTTTCAAATGCTTCTTATTCTTTTTAATAATTTACTTAAAGAAACCGAGACATAAATTTTTTTCAAATGTTTAATTCTTAAATTATTTTCTATTAAAAATTAGGAGACACTTCACTATTTCTACAAAATCGATATTTACGAGAATTTGATAAATAAAGCCTATAAAATTGAATCTTGAATTTATAAATAAGTGTTATGTTATAAGGAAATATTTTTAATTGTGTTTTCTGAAAATGATTTTTTTTTCGTATTGTAGAACACATTCTCCTCATAGTCCATTTTATCTACAGTGTTGATATTTCCTGTATCTTATAATGTAAATTGGACCCTCTATAATAATTATACTTTTTTCCTAACTAAACCTTACAAAGCATTTAAATCAGTCTCCAAAGCATTTAAATCAGTCTTAATTTTGAACATGAGAAGTAATAATTTTAATAATATTATCTACTATATTAACATAATTATTATCAAGGTGATTTTGTATTTCAATCTGTAGACTACAAGTCGCTAATGAGAATTATGAGACTAAGGTTGTCGGTGCGGGTAGGTAGTATTGGTTGCAATGAAATCTGAATGTGAAGGAATAATTGGATGATGGCGAAATTTTGAATATGTCTAACAGATATCAATCAGATTACTTAAATTGAGGCAGAATTATCTAAACGCTGGTAGCAGGGCCACAAAAATAGTGGGTATTGCCAAGGAATTCGCTCTCAACGTTTCTTCCTGACGAAATACATAATTTGAAACAAATGGAATATGTAGCAGGTGCAAGCTGAAAGATCGATTTTGCAATACTTGTCCGCAGATGACAGGTATATCATTAAAAAAATGACGAGGAACCTCCACTCCACTGGTTGTCAAGGGCAAATAAGCTTCGTACTGTTACAAGTACTCAGATATGTTCGAAAATTGTTTTCAAACACTTGTGGTTAGCCATATTATACGCCAGAAAACCTGTTATGTAAGTCTAAATTGAGAAGGAAACAGCGTAGCCCTTATTTTCAGTTATATCAACAATATTGGAATTGGACTAAGAATTGGGAATATCGTCTCATATGGTAGTATTATCAGTCTTTTATCTGACTGTAGACGTTTTCTGAATTTTTGTAAGTGTGGTAGTGTGTATTGACTCGAAAATATTCATTAAAGGCACTGGTATGGTTTTTAGAATTTAAAGATAAAGAACGACATCATAGTTAATGTGAACTCATGCTGCTACATGTGAAACCAATTGGAACTATGAACGTTGATTGATAATGCAGTTGATGAATGAAGTTATGTTGCTTCAAGTTCGACTTTTCCGTTCGGATTTTGATAATACATTCCATTATATGGACGACAACATGGCGCATAACTGACTATCAATGATTATCTAGATCGATGATATTCAACGTCAAACCTGGCTATCGCAGTCTCTGGGTTTAAACACGAGTTAATAAGTTTAAGATGCCTTAAGGCGATTCTTTGCAGCTCAACATTAGCCTCTAACAAACAAAGACACTTTATCCGTACTCTGAAAGAGGAATAGGAAAGTTTTCCTTAATAATAACTCCTGGATGTTGATATTAAATTCTTGTTTAGGCGTGTTGACAGTTGCATAGGACTTCCTGTTCGCCATATCGCATACTAACATGTGTAATGACAGTGGTTCGGGAGTGCCTGTGGAACGTATTTGCAAAATTTGAATAGCAATGTGTTCGGATTGTAACTCCTCCTCTTCGCTACCATGGTTTTGAGGCATCTAGACTCAATAAATAAACTGTCAAAAATAAGCAGTTAAAAAAATCTTTATTTATTTTACCTAAGATCATTTAAAATTAAAGTTCTATTACGTCCATTCTCAACCAATAATTGTTATTGAAAACTCTACTTATCTTACAAACAACAAAACTAGATACGAGTTACAAGTAAACATAACTTGGATCCGAATTAAATATCAATTGTCAGATAAGTCATGGTTCTTTTACAAGGCGAGTGTTTCAAATTTAATTAAAGCCATTAAGTATCCCAAAAGGTTAATCGGAGGTAAAGACCCTTGAAAACTCATTACAGGTTTGATATATACGTGTTCCAATAGCAATAGCCCTCTTGTGCTTAGTTTCAAAATAAAATTTCGAATTAGTGGAAACTATTCTGACAGAGTTCTGATCTGTAAGGGAGGTTTTGAATACTACCTGTTTTTTCGCAATATGAATATTTGTTCTCCGTCCTTATGTTCTGTCTTGCAGTATAATGTAACACATCGATCAATAACTCCCGAGACTAACCCAGAGATGGCGCTCGTAGTAAACCAGTAACCAGGTCTTTCTAGAGTACTAACCTTTGCTTGAAACGTGTCAAAATTTTAAGTCGATCGGACCAGGAAAAAGGTTTTTTGAAGTGAAGTGAAAAAGGTTTTTTCCAAGTGGGTGCCGCGATTGCTTTCGATGGAACAAAAACAGCAACGAGTCGATGATTCAGAAAGCTGTTTATAAACATATCAAACAAAACAAAAAGATTTGGAAAAGATTTGGATTTGGAACGATTGTATCACCCTAAAAGGTGATTAACAAAAGGTGTTGTGTTGATGAATAAAAAAAACATTTGCAAAAAAAATGTTGTTTTCAATGTTAGACTCGGGAGTTATTGATCGATGTGTTAGATGCCGATTTAAAAAATATTATTATAATTACGAATATTGAGGAAAATCTCAAATCAATTTTATAAAAGTAACATTTATATCTTGAAAACTGCGTTATTTAATTCTGATATTCTTATGTGTTCTTTGATTGTTATCTTTATTGTGAAAGTAAAATATTTTAATTAGAGTATATTCACATTATTTCATAACAGTCTAAATAGCTTACAACATATGTCGTGTTCCGCTGTAAATATCTACAACCGATTTCAAAATTTTTCTAAATCAGTGGGGCGTATTATCGATACAGTATCGATAATTTCGATAACACCTATGAATTTAGTTAAGGAACACGAACTAAAAACACAATTCACTAATATAAATCTCACCATACAACAAAATGAAGAAACAACGCAAATAAATAAAATTTATTATTTAAACTGAAAGATGGACGAAATATATCAAACCGCAATATACGAACAATAATTGTTATGAATAAATAATTCGAGATAAAAACCAACGTTTTTATATGGTGGTAAAGTTTATTAAAAAAATATTATTGAAATGTTAGTTAAAACTTGTCGCAAATGTCTGAATTTGCATTGTTAGGTGAGTAAAAACGATTCCCAAAGTTTCAGAGCTCTAGCTTTATGGGAAGTTGGTTAAAATAATGATCGAACATTTGATAAAACACTGATACACACACACACCAAGTGAAATACATAAAAAAAATTTAAAAACGTTGAAAAAAAACTTCATCTCTCTCACGTCTTTAAGATCACACTCACTGCGTAATTCAATATATCTTCCATAGATGGCACCCCCTTACTATATAAACTACGTTATTAAAAATATTGAAATATTAGTTAAAACGTGTCGCAAATGTGTAAATATGCATTGTTAGACGAGTAAGAAAGATTTCCAAAGTTTCAGAGCTCTATCTTGATGGGAAGTTGGTTAAATTAATGATTGAAAATTTAATGACACACACAGTCCCCCTCCCCCCACCAAATGAAATACAGAAAAATGTTGTAAAAAACTGGCAATATGACCATATATTTTCCAAAAATAAAATTAATATAGGATGTCTTAACAGGAACTCTCTATATATTGTATTGAGTTAAATTTTATCTGCATCATTGAGAACATAGACAAATCAGAAATAAAAAAAAATTCTGAGTTATTGTAATCAGTCATCATTCCCGAAAGGATAGTCCTTATTCCGTCTCTGTATCCTTAGAATGTAAAAAATCTGAGTGTAAAAGAACACGATTTAGTATTGATTTTAGATGCTGAAATTCATTATGCAAAACTGACACTAATTCGTTACCCATAACTGATAGTCTACTGGTAAGATTAAGTATTGCAGAAGTATATCAACACTTGATTTGACTTCAGAGTATTGGCGCATTCCAAATCATGTTGAGGATACTAAAAAATTAGCTTTAACAACACCATTTGGCTTGTTTTGACTGGTTAAGAATACCTTTTGGACTTAATAGTACAAAAGATAAAAGTATCTCAGAAATATTTAAAACTTTTAAAGAACTTTAGATAAATATAGAAATGAATTTAAGTACAATTATTTTGATAATTTGAGAATTTTCTCCTCTTCTGAAGAAGAACATGCAAAACATTTTCAAAGATTATATGTAATTTTTGAAAGAGAAAATGTTAATTTAAAGAAATCAAAATGTAACTTTACTCAAAATTAAATCAATTTCTTGAGTTATGGATTGAAATCAGATAGGAGCACTCCAGATGATTCAAATGTTGAAAGTATTAAACAATGAAAACTTCCAAAACATATAAAAGAACTGCAAAGATATTTGGGTTTAGTTAATGTGTATCACAAAGAAGAAACTGAAGAAAAATGCTCCCTGGCAACAGACTTAAAATTGTCTAGAGTCTTTTGAAAACGTTGGAAAAATCTAATTGCTAAACCTCTATCACAATTATTTCAAACTAATGTATAAATTCTTATGTTTGTTTATGGTTGGTTGAATAACAGCACTGAATCCTCTTCGGATATATTGTGCCAAACACAAGGTTAAGATATTAATTTTTTTTTCTTTAAAACGAATTAAAATTTACATCTATGTTAGTGAATAAGATAGAATGTCATAAAATTATATGAATGAGCTAAAACCAATATCATTTAAAAAGTTAAAAATATTTGGTTGGGGAAAATCCTCAACCAAGTCAATTAAAGAAATAGTATATGAATTAAAATATATATATATTTAAAACGAACAGAGTTAAAAACAGTGCATTAGATTAAAGTATGTCTCACTGTAAGTGCACAAACACAATGATTATACATCGAGAGGCTCTTTCCTAAGGAAAGGTGTTGATCTTGTGTGTCCTATACGTAGACGTGTCATAATAACGTCTCGGCTTTTACATGAAAATTGATTCCATTTAGAGATGAATGGTTTTATATGATGCAACTTACTATCTATTTATATGTTCCATTGATCCTGCCAGTGGTCATAAATAGCCGTTTAAATGTATTTTAATACATCGCAATATGGAATGGTGGGGGAGAAAACACCAGATGTGAATTTAGCAGCGTTATCAACTGTTTCATTGCCTTTGGTTCCTACATGAGGCTAAAAGTATTAGAAACTGATTATCATAAATTCCACCATCTTGGAGCTAAAAGAAATGCTTAATCACACCCATATATTATTTGTCAGGTAATAGTCAAGATATTTCAAACGTTGTAAGATATTGAGATGTATGCTCAATTAATGAGGAAAAGAAAAAAAAAAAAATGACTTGGATTGTTAACAGTTGTTCCCTCAACTAATAAATTAGGGTTTGGAGGTATTTCACGTTCCATGTTTGGAACCTATTCTGTGTCATTAATATATTCCATGTAAAACCCTATTAATTTTGTCACTTATTTCCATGGAGTATCGTTTTATTTCTTATATATCAATTATCATTGAACATTTAAATTATCGCCTCATATAATTTAAAAACGCAAAGTTTTTAAGAATATGTAAATTGCACGTGTCACAGACTTAGAAGTCACATCTTTCCGTCACAGTCACCACTTCATGTCACCGTCACTGCTTCATGGAACAGTCGATGTTTAACCCACTGTCGTTGTTTGTACAACGACTGCAGAAAAGGTCATTTAAAATAATGTTAATAATAAGAATCAGAATCGTTTTTCTTAATTCTATCTATTGTGTACGTGAAAATTTTATGGACTTTGGGAAATATAAGATGAATTGAATCAAAAGATTGATCTTTTTATTTTTACAGCATTTTTTTTTTGTCGCTTCATAAATAGAAAACAATAATCCGAATAGTTTAATTGGGAAGTATAAGAAAATAAAAACGTCATACATTTCTATCGGTATGAGAACATCGTTGCCTTTAGTAAATGTAGACTCTTCTTTTTTTCCGTGGAGGAAAGGCGAAATTTTATTATATAATGTTAGCTTGAGCAACCCTTACGGCTTTCTTACGTTAGTGTTGTTTGATAAAAGCATTCTCCAAATAATTTTTAGTTTTCATATTTTAGAAATTTAATATTATAAGATGCTGAATACAAGTTTTAAACATTTTTGTAATAATAAATTTGGAATGGAAATTTTTGAAACAAAAAAAAAAAATTCTTTTGAAAATTTTTTTTACTTAGACACGATATTTTTAAGTTATAATAATTATAATAGTTTGAATAAATTAATCAAATACTAGAAACGATAGGTTCGAGTGTTTGTTTCATCTAGAATAAGTCGCAGATCTATCTCTAAAATACCATGAAATTTATGCACAGTGATACATTTATACATATTTTGAAATTTAAAGTCAACCACAAGAAGCACAATACCAATGAAAAGCATAAAGATTTACAATCACAAGAGGTGAAAATGCCTCAAGATAACACTCGATAGCATATTCAACTACAGAAATATTTTGGAGAAAAGGATTAATAGTCAGTAACAAAATCATTTGCAATATTATGTATTAGTCAAGTAGTTTTGGATATATAACTGGATGTTAGTGATCAGAAACAAATCCCAGCGTTAACGCAAAAGTATTGATTATGAAGATAAATGACTGCATTTAATTTACGTTTTGATGGAAAATTCAAGTTATGTAATCTTGGCAAGTAGAATTATTATTAGAATAATCTTAGCAAGAGAATTTCTTTTTTACAACGTCAATTAAGGAAGTTAAAAAAAGTATAAAAGGGGGATGTTTATTTCTTTTTAAGAAATTTATTCTCTAGAATATTTTCCACTGAGAAAAATTTAAATAGAATATGGAATGCGTGGATATTTTAGTGACTGTATTTTCCCTAATGCAACATTACTGGCTAGAAAAAAAAGAACTTATTATAAGGTGACTAATTTTTTTTTCAATGAAAAGGAGGATGAAAAAATTTAAGAAAAAAAATACAGTGTAAGTAAATCTAACATTTGGTTAATTCAAACTAAAATACACTAATAATACATATATCCCTTTTCATTTTTTTTAATCAAAGAAGTATTTTCTTTTGATCGGATATTTTTTTCCAATATATCATTTTCTAACAATACGTATATCTTGGAAATTTTGGAGCGAGATATATCTTTCACACCGAATTTTATGGTAAGAGCTTCAGCTAGAGTATCAATATTCTATCTTAATTTCTCACTTGTCCAAAAATCATTACCAATGAAAAAAAATCTTTCAACTGTTGCAGAAGTTCCAGGGTAGAGCAATGTAAATTCAACTAGAATAATTAAATTTCCGTATGGAATGTTTTAATATTTGAAATGGTTAAATATTTCTATCAATCATCAATTTCAACATGTTGAGTTTCCCATTGCTCCAATTTACCAGAATTTAAATATACATTCAATCTTCTAATTTCTACAAACAGACAATTATCATTGATTTTAATATTAAGTATTTCTTTCGATAAAAAATCAACATAATATTCAAAATCAGCTCAATTTACTTGCGATCAAGTCAAAAAACACCATTGAAAACTGTTCTCTCCTGTGATATTTATTTCAGATCATTCTTCCGCATATTGAAACATGTTTGGTAAAATTTCTGCACTTCTTTGGTGCACGTTTCTGTTATTATCTAAGTTTAACAATTTTATTTTTATTTTTAAAGGAATAAATTTGCCTAAAAATCGTGATTTATATTGAAGGACACAATCGTTCAAAATATTATTAACTTCTGTAGCTGAAATATGTTCACCTTCATTCTTTTGAATCGTTTTGTGGAAAATAGTTGTCTGATTATGTTCAAAATACATTAATATCTTAGATAAATTATAATTGTAAAAACATTCCAGAATTTTTGGATATTTATCTAAATTTTTAAAAAAGGTACGGAGAGGCCCAAATAATTGTAAAATGTGCTCTATAGAAGGTGTAAGTTATAGAGGCACATGTAACTTTTGAATATCCTAACAGTTTTTGTATTCAAGTTTTGAATAGCAGTTTGGTGTGGCATCTCTGAATACAGAGATCAATAGATTAGTTTTAAAATATCGAAGAGGAGGACAAGAAGGAGGACACTTTTCGAGACAGGACATAACCTACAAAAGGAGGACACTTTTCGAGACAGGATATAACCTACAAAAGGAGCACTGTCCTCTCTAAAGGCGAACGATTGGTCACCTTACTTATTGTTAAGACAGAATTCATACCTAAAGTAAATATAGCTTTAGGTCAAAAACTCTTATAAACTTTTGACTGATCAACTAAACAAGTTAACTTATATCTGTAAGAAGTTGCAAGCTAGACAAATACTAGCAAGACAAAATTTCTATTATAGAAAGCATTATTTTCGAATTGTGTAGTTAAAATCTAAAACTAAAGACTAGTGGTATAAAACGGATCCTGAGCTCCGTCACGTAAGCACAAGCAGTCTGATGTTTATTGTATAATAATTTTAAACTTTCTATATGGGCAATATTATAAGCCCCTATTAAATTTTATTTTGCTTTCGTATTAAATCACTCCCATATGATTCTGTATGAGTTTCTAAACATAGTGATAAACATTATTATGTTATTAAACATAGTGATAAACATTATTATGTTATTAAACATAGTGATAAACATTATTATGTTATTAAACATAGTGATAAGCATTATTATGTTATTAAATATAGTGATAAACATTATTATGTTATTAAACATAGTGATAAACATTATGTTATTAAACATAGTGATAAACGTTATTATGTTATTAAACATAGTGATAAACATTATTACATTGATGATTGGTAGAAATATTTAACCATTTCAAAAATAAACACATTCCATACGGAAATTTAATTATTCTAGTTTAATTTACATTGTTCTGCTCTGGAACTACTGCAACAGTTGAAAGATTTTTTTTCATTGGTAATGATTTTTGGACAAGTGAGAAATTAAGATTGAATGTTGATACTCTAGCTGAAGCTCTTACCATAAAATTCAGTGTGAAGGATATATCTCGCTCCAAAATTTCCAAGATATACGTATTGTTAGAAAATGATATATTGGAAAATAATATCCGATCAAAAGAAAATACTCCTTTGATTAAAAAAAAAATGAAAAGGGATATATGTAATTGAATATATTTTAATAATAATTGAATATATAATGATCCTATATTATTTTTATATTTTCATTTTTCTATAAACATTCAAAAATATTTTAAATTTAAAAATATTGGCCACGAGGCAAGATTGTAATGTTGTTAACAGTAATCCGGTTATTTTAAAGTAGTTCTGTGATGAAGAATGTATTTTACATTATTCAATTGTAATAATGAATGCGTATTATATCTCTTTCATAGTAAATACGTATTTTTAGTGATTAAAATAAATATTAAGGGGACCGGAAAGTAATGTCGTTTCTGCGCATGTCGATATTTGATTGTCATTTGGTTGCTCAGTACGTACTTAGAAGGCGTGTCAAAGAGATTTTGAGGTTATTGTATCAAATTTGCATCTGAATAATTAAGTATTAGACATTTTTTTGCAATTTAGGGTGAAATGGCCAGCCAAATACGAGAAGAGCATATCCGGTATTGTATGCTTTTTGAGTTTCGCAAGGGTAATACCGCAACTGCTGCGACTAAAAACATTTGCGATGTTTATCCAAGCGCATTGGACGTTCGAAAATGCCAAAGATGGTTCTCCAAGTTCAGGTCAGGCAATTTTGATCTCTCGGACACCCATCGATCAGGAAGACCAACAACATTAGATAAGGACGTGCTAAGGGCAGAAGTGGAAGCAAATCCATGTCAAACAATTGAGGAACTCTCAAACAGTCTTAACCAACCTTGGGCAACCATCTAAGAACATTTGCCGCAGATTGGAAAAATAAGCAGAGCTGGTATTTAGATCCCCCATAATCTGTCCGAACAGAATAAAGCCAACCGGTCCATCACGTGCAACGTATTGCTTCAACGGCACCGTACAGATCCATTTTTTTAATCGCTTGATCACTGGAGACGAAAAATGAGTCCTGTACGACAATCCGAAACGCAAATGGCAGTTGCTCAGACGAAATGAATTACCACGAACTACTGCAAAGCCTGGTTTACACCCCAAAAAGGCACCTCTGTGTGTTTGGTGGAATACACGCGGAGTTGTTCACTTTGAAGTGTTAAAACCTGGACAAACTATTAACACAGATGTCTATTGTGAATAATTGGAACGAGTAAAACAGTCTTTGATTGAAAAGTATCCGGCAATTGTCAACATAAAAGGAGTTATTCTGCAACATGACAATGCAAGACCGCATTGTGCAAAACACACCTTAGACAAAATTAACGAATTGGGGTGGGAGGTACTGCCTCTCCCACCATACTCGCCCGATATTGCACCCTCGGATTACCATTTATTCCAATCACTGCAACATTGTCTTAGTGGCAAAAAATTAGAAAATTTTGATGATGTCCAAAATGCTATCTCGACATATTTTACAGAAAAACCGATTGATTTTTACCGCTCTGGCATTGAAAATTTGTATACTAGATGGCAAAAGATTGTTGATAACGAAGGTGAATATATTGTTGATTAGAAATAAAAACTTGTTAAAAATGTAGTAGTGTGAATTTAACTTAAGAAAACGACATTACTTTCCGATCCCCCAATAAATAAGATGCAAATATGCTAATAAAATACTAATGCTAAATAAATAAATGAAATGAAAAATAGTTCTTGTATACCATTCTTTTGTTCAGAATTCTCTTCAGAAATAAAATTTAACTTAAAAAAGCATTTAATGGTTCTTGATGTAAATTTATTGTAACATTTCTTTTTTTATTGTTAGTATTGTTCTATACGTTATATCATGTTGCTCTAAAATGCATGAAAAGAAAAATCAAGCATTTAAATTTGTCTTTTTGCGTTCATGTGTATATGAAAAAGTAAAAAAAAGATACTTATTTTTATAAGAAGATACATATAAACTGATAGGTAAAATAGTTGGAAATTTTACATTAATATTATTTTTAAATCAGGTTTATAACAGAAAAAACATGTAATACAACAAAAGATTAAGGTGAATGAGATTTTTAATTACTTCAATTTTGCATCTTTTTTATTTTGCTGTGAAAAATAAAAGGGTAATTTGCTGATTTCATAGATGTATGACTTATATATACGACTGACTGAAAATTTGATAAACAGAACTTTAGTAAATTGAAATTAAAAACAGCAAATATGTGTTTCTACGCAGATAAATATATATGTAGGATTTTCCAGCTAATTATTAAAGAAATAATTTTATTTTCCAGTGTACTGTAAAACCAGTTCCTCCGATACTCTTTAGATGGCACCAAGTTTCAGCGTCATGTGATAGCTCATGCAACGCCACCTATTCCAGAACAAAACTGGAAGGACCTTTCGTTCTCGTTCTCTTTTCCCACCACTTTCCGCTTCTTTTCTCCTTAGCATTATCCGAGTCAGAAGTAAACTCCAAACGCCCTGGAACGTTCCATCGCCCTTCGCAAATATGGGTTATATGAGGCAGCCATCTATTTTACTGCAATGAACTGGTCAATTCATCATCTCCTATTGTAAATATATTTTCATCCTTCATCTCTCCATTTAATAAACAAGTAAAACAACAGCAATCATTGTCATTGAATTTCTACAAAATTCGGAAATGGAATTACCCCCCCCCTAGACAACCAAGAGCAAACCATTGTAGATTCGGGATGTATAATCTCATCACCCTACAGTCTATATATATGTATTTCCGTATTTCTCAAATTTCTGCTACACTTTTCTCAAAATATTCACTATCCATAATGCTAATATTTTTTCACATAATAATGTAAGCAAAATAGTTAAATGCAAGATACTCGGATGATGTTGAGGAATTGAATTTTAAAAATTACCATACATTTTTTTGAACTTAGATATCAGTCTTCCATGAATTAACTTTTGCTCAGAGTCTCAATCCATCTTTGATTGAAAGCAAATGGGAAATGGAAAAGCAACTTTTTAATTTTAGTCCCGTGCTATAGAGTTCCAGTTACAAGTTTAGTGTGGTTCATATACCACTATAATTTATTTATTTATTACTTTTCCAAATGTGATTCAAACACGACTAGTTTCAATTTAATGTGGTAACACACACTATATTTATATTAAAACCTATATTATAGCTTAAATTTGTTTCATATGCTACGGTATTTTCAAATGACTGATATTCTTTTATTACTGTATAATTATAAATCAATCGTAACTACACTACTGGTCATTAAAATTTCAACACCACGAAGGAAAAAAAATTACAAAAAATATATTTAATGTATGTAAACAGTATGGCATGAAGGCAAAATTATTAAACTTACAAGCAGTTTAGGGGCTTACAGGTTGCAAAATTAGTAGAAATAGTGGTCACCCTTGGCAACTAAAACGGCCCTTACCCGGTTAGGCAAGAAGTCGAACTGGGCTTCGGAAGACAGAAACGGGCAATTCATTCCATGCTTCTTCAAGTGCGTGCTAATTTACATCTTCCGTATTAGGTGGTGAGCTAGTCTCTCAGCATCCCATGAGCGGATGTTTTCAATGGGTGACAGATGTGGAGAAAATGAAGGCCGGGAAGAGAATCAAATAAACTGTGTATCGAGGAATTTCAGAACACGACGTGTAATATGGCACTATCTTGATGGGAGAGGGCGTTCGGCAGGCCTCGAAGATAGGGCACAACTATTGAACGTTAGATGTTAGAAATGTATCAATCTGTGTTCAAATGGCCGTCGATTCGAAATACAGATGTGTGTGTCGTGAACCCAATTGCTGCCCCAACCATCACAACCGGTGCAGAGCCCCTATATGAAATACTAAATGAAAGCAGTTGACGAACGGTCTCCTCGGAGCCTACAGATATGTATACGACCGTCAGAATATTGCACGCAGAATTGGGACTCGTCTGAAAACGCATTGTACCATTCCTATATTCAGCTTTGTCGTTCGGCACCCCAGAGTCACCGTCTCTCTCTATGCTGCAATACCAAGGGGAAGTCGAACTAATGGTCTACATGCTGACAGTCCACACTGCTGCAAACTTCGTTGCACAATACGAGTGGATACTGAGGTGCAGCAAGTATTCTATTTCCTGACTAATGGTCGGTAATGTGATTGTGCAGCTTTGCAGGGCCAAACTCACAACATGTCTATCTTCTCGGGGGTTAGTAATGGGAGAGCATTGAGATCCTGCTTGCCGCTCAGTATGACCGTCAGCAGCCCATTGATTCCATATTCGCATGACAATGGTTGGATTTCAACCAGTTCTACGGGCTATATCATGGAACTATAATCCACACTCTCGATGGGCAACGTTCCTGCATCTATTGAATTCCAATACTTTCTGGTAAGCATTTCTTCTTCTTAACAATAAACACGATATTCTGGGCATAACACGATATTCCGAGCAAACTCCGATCTTATAAAGTGCTTTCCAAATGAGAAATCCACTACACAACTTTTGTTTTATACAGGTTTTCAGATGTCATTTCTCCATCTTGCGTCTTTTAAATGCGCTGAAATGCTAATCATTTGCATATCTTAACCTCTTCTTCCTTTCATGTGATTTTAACGTTTGTCAAATCATTCCTTCCTGGTGTTGCAAATTTAATCGTCAGCAGTGTATTTGAATATTACAGACTTTGAAGGAAATCAAGGAGACGAAACTATAATTTTGATGAAAACATATTAATGCAATTTCATGAATAATTTTTGATGTTTTTGTGTATATAATTTTTATATTTGTGTCTTTTATATTTGTAAATAATATTAATTCTATATTGTAACAGTACCTATACAATGCAAATGTCATTGACTACATTACGTTCATTGCACACACATCAATGCTAATGTTTTTGCCACCTTTTTGCAGCATGTATTATATAAAATAAGTTGTAAGACACACTATAAAATTTATATTGATAGTTGTATTTCATTGAACTTGACAAATTTAATGCAACACTTTTAATATAGCACTGTACATAAAAGTACACAGTACATGGAAGCAAAATATTTCAATTTAATTCTCTGTTCCTATATATTTAAATTACTGTTTACTAAGGTGAGTTTCAACTAAAAAACCGGTTTCACATACTGAAAAGAATATGTTTTAATTGATGGTTAATTTTTGAGTTTTCAGAAAGGTTGTATCGCTGGAAGATTCCCTGGCGGTGCATTCTGTCGGAGGAGGGAAATAATTGCGATTAACCTATGTAATTACATTCTTTTAAACTTACTTTCTCATTTTTATATTCTTTTGCTTTTGATGAACTTCAGTTCTAAAAACCAACCAAATTATTCCAATCAACCTTTTCGCAAATTTCACTACAACTTTGACTTTCCTCCACATTATTCTTCATCATAAATCACGTGATATCTATGAATACTCCGATTTCGATTGCCACTTTCCCTTTTCCCTTTACGCCCTCTTTTTTGGTTTGTTTCTTTCTGGATAATACACAACCCTATGCAGTCTTTGTCGGTCGTTGATGCTTAAACTGCTTCCACGTCCGGATTATTTGTTTGAAGAAGATGCTCACAAACAGGAATAAAGAACAGTAATTACAATAATGGTGTTTCTAACGGCTACTACATTTTCACCAGAGCGGACTCGGGAACTTCATTTCGTATATATATATATATATATATATATGATTAGAAGAAAAAAATATTATATTTTTAAATGTTTAGAAAATCATAAATTATTTTTGCTTTTTGTTCGTTTTATAATTAATTACAAGTAAAACTTTCAGGTATTTAAAAAATATCGTTTTATCGTTAATTCTTTAACCAATTATCTGATTTTTTTTAAAAACAAATTAAACGACTTGATGAATAGCAACTTATATCAAGAAGAAGAAAAAAAAGTATATCTTTTGAAACAAAGGTAAGGACATCTTAAAGCTGTTTTTAATTTTTTTTTTTTTTTTTTTTTTAATTTTTAGATAAAGGAAAAGTTTCGAAAAAAAAAAAACGAATAAAGCTCGTAAATAAAACCTCAGTACAATAAAAAGCATTTAGAACATTTTTTTTTTCAGAAATGCTTTCATAAAGTGTAATTTGTGTGTGTAAAAGACACTAAATAAATGTCAATTAAAATTTTACCACATGAGAGTAAAATGTATTACAAATGGTGTTTTTCTCTAACAAAGTTAATTATGGGTAAGTAAAAAAATTAAAGAAAAAACATACTAAATTAAGCGTACGTAAATAGATATTTTGTACTAATTCTAACTTTTTACACTTAGCTTTATTCACGTTTGTAAACTTTTTTAAATAGCTGATAGCTCATTTTAAAGATTGTTTCTTCAATTGTACACGTCATTTTTTTTAGTGAAAAGGGAAATTCTATTCAGAAGAATATTTTTAACATTGTTTCTCTGTAACTTCTTTAATGAGTTCTAAGCAAAAGAATATAACTTGTGCATTAATAGCAAATCAATATGGATCAGCTTAATGTGGCTGTGGGAGTATTTACTTGATTGTTAATCATTGAAATGTTTTACAGCATGTTTCTGTCCGCAATTTTAAAATGCCTGTCCTATATTTTTATACGTTAGTATAGTTCAACTATTTATATTTCACATTAAATATATCTGCATTGTTCATCGGAAGTTTAACTTTGTTGCCTTTCCAGCGAAATAAATGTTATCACCGGAAAAAACGCTTTATAGACAATGTTAAAATATATCTAAGTAACGTTATACAGGTAGATGGGCCATTGGTGACTTTGGTGAATTTCTTTACACTTTATCACCAAGCAGCTAAATCTGGTGACAAAATTAGATGATCTTTGACCAATCTCGAATCTATGAAATTCTCTTCAGGGTACATATAAGAGTTATCGCGTGTCAATTACAGTTTTACGGTATATATGTAGTCTATTTGTGCTAATGCGATATTGGGATTTGAAATGAATTGCTATATCACTGTTGTACGAATTAGTAATTTGTGCTATCACATATTTTTATGTGCCTGAGCTAATTTCTTTCTATTAAAAAGGGAATGTAGCGCATTTAATAGATTATTAACAGAATAAATTTGGATTTTCTCTAAAAAGAAACCTAATTTTTAACTCCGTGGACCTTTCTTGCATTCAAAAGGCGTTCTACCAAATCAAAATATATACAAATAATCAAAACCTATCAGATGTCATTTATAAAAACTTCCAAAATACCAAATTTTATTAGAATTCACATGAGACACAACAGATTCCTTTCTGTAGTAGTTCCAATTATGATATTCCTTAAATAAGATGAGTTTGAACTAGAAAAATTAAATTAGTAGTTAAATGTTAATTTTGTGACATTAATTACTTTTGAAACTTTTTTTACGTTAGAACGTAAGTTTTTCAAATGTCCAATTAAGTTTCCAACTGTTAATCACATGTCTTAATTTTTATAGAAAAAACAAGTGGATGGTCCTTGAGACGTACTAATTTCTAGTTATTTCATATTTAAAGAAAGTATAAACTTCAATTTAAGATTTCAACGTGTTAACTTTTCGGATATTTTTTAAAAAAATTTTTTTTTATTAAGAAGCAACTTTCTAAATTCTTTCGCTTTATTTTAGAGTGCTTTATTTATGTTTAGGTTGTAAAAAGAATTCAAAATTTCTTAGTTTGTAATATATCTGACACTTTTGAAATTACTGTTTCATTAAGGTTTAAATTAATGTTATCGTTTGGAAGTTTTCTTTGTTGCATTATGAACAATTTTTACATATAATATAATGTACATAATGTAAGAACAATATATAATACATGAATAACAATCTAATTGAGCTAAAAATTATATTACTTGCGATCAAATTGTTAAATTTTGGTTGTTTGATTTAAAGTACTTTTTATTGTTATTATACTCCACAAATATTACTATTATCGCAACCTTTTTGAAGGAACAGATTTAAAAGTAAAATTTGCAACCCAACTTGTAAATTTCTTCAATCTTCTGCTTTGAAGTAATGGATTTTTTCCACAAAGGTTTTCTTAAAAAAACCACCGAAATAATGGTAACTATCAGGGATGAAAACTCAAGAGAAAATTGAAGTAGCTATCATATAAAACTTTTTGAAAGTCATGAAGCCAAATTTATGACATTACATGAGGAAATAGGCTTTTCTAAAATATGATTTTGAAGCTAATATTTACATTTTCTTTCTGATTAAGCACATAACATAGTCCGATTACTGTAAAATGGTTACTAAAAACACACTTAATTTACTTAATTTAACGCAAGATAGTATAAATAAAATAATTATTATAACAAATATTTTATACAAATGTAATTCGCAAGTCTTAGAATTCTTTTTAAAAAAATGAATCCTAATCCAGAAATTAGTGTTTTGACAGTAAGAGAAATTCAAGAATATTTTCAGCATAAAGATCGATATATATAGATGACTGATATCTTAAAATTCAAAATTCAAGCAGGAATTCATTTATTATTTAATTTTTCGAAATGGTGGAAATAAAATTAATTAGAAGAGAGCTTTCTTTACAAATGAATACAGATATATTTGAAACGACAAATATTGAATCATTTATTGAAATCATTTCGAAAATACTTTATTAGTAATGTTCTGATAGATAATCAGATTATTATTGTTAAGTTTTATTAGATTTGATTGGACAATTTTATATTTCAGGAGAGATTCTCTGATCCATTAGAAAAACTGAACTTCGTATTGCCTCAATTGTTCTTTACGAATATGATCCGTTAAAATCACAAGTAATTTTTTTTTCACATAAGTAATCACAAATGACATAGTTTTGTATTAAATATCGGTCTTAATATATATTTTTAAAAACTTAGTTTCTTATATTTGGCATCGCGTTTTAAAGGGATAAGATACAAGTAGTATTTACATCTTTCTTAAACAATTAAAGCAATTTTTTTCAGTGTATCGATATGTTTATTCAATAGTCTTTCAGTCTCTAAAGAGTAACTAATAGTTACTCATAAGAGGTTATAAGACTAACTTCTTATTAATACGATGTCTTGAGCAAAACCGATAAATTAAAATAGTTTAAATGACTTTTACATCAAAGAAAGATGCGTAGCTTAACATCTGTTATTGATGTAAAAGTCGATTAATCTGTTTCAATTCATCTCAGTTACAATTAGATTAAATTGAACACTATTTTGGATTTTATAATTACATGTAATCAATAATAAATTACTTTATCTTTTTAAAAAAACTTACAAATTTCTTATATCTGAAACTTTTAATACTCAGGTAAAAAAATAGGAAGAATAAAATTAAACATAAAAATAACTTACCTTACTCAACTACGCTATTTTTGAATTTTGATCTTAAAATTATATTTTTCAAAAGAAATAAGACATTATACTAATATTCCATGCATTTTTAAGTCTCAATATGCAAATACGTTTTCCTTAAACTGTGAAGAAAATGCTTAATTTAATTGAAATTCAACATGGAATTTCACGATGCCTATTACAGGTAACTATGAACTTTAGACTGTTGAAATTTCTTAAGTCAGTAACAATGACAAATAGTCCCGGGAGTCCCTAGAGTATTCTCCCCCAGTGCCCAATCCCAGAATGCAGCTGATGAATGAAGATCCTGGTCTTAAAATTAATGGACGCCTGTCAAGTTAATGCATTGCTGCCTTATTCTGAACAATAAAGCCTCGTAGCAGATTGGGCCATCTTTAGAACAAAGCATCACACAAAATAGATGAACTTTAAATTTCAGCACCTTCTTATTACTAAGACATTAATGCAATTATCCTTATTGTATATACTTTCAAATCAATTGCAAACTTGTGAGTGCAAGCGTCATTAAATATTGCTTTTACGAAAAAAATTAAATACCTAATAAATTCAAAGACTTCTAAATAATCATGATGAATGAATTAGGATATCTGCAAAGATGTGTTAAATAATTTGTATGCAAAACTATGGGGTTGAACATGATGTATTCATAATGATGAACGTATTCATAATGATGAGCAAGGATTAAATAATATGCGAAGATGTATTAAAAATTTTGAGCAAAGTACGGGATCACATTATGAACTCATTGAGAGAAATAGTTTCATTCAAAAGAGACTTTACAATGAAAAGCATTTAACATTCAAAAATTTCAGTATTCAGTCAGTATTCTTGCAATTTTATTCTAAAAATAATGTCGATTTTCTAAATGGTAAAATTCTGATATTTCACCCTTGTATTTGATATCAACTTTATTGATGAAAATTCTGTATCAACAAAGCCTCCTTCATATGTATTAGAAAGTAAGAATTTATCGATTTGAATCTATTTCTCATATTATTTTCCTTACTTAGTTTGATTTTAATTAATGAAGCACTAGAACATCAGACACAATTTTATAAATTACATTTCGGGTCACTAGGACTATCACATAACACATGAAACTTTGAGGTTCAGAGGAATCTGTCGTATGAGAGTTTTCATGGTTCCCTCCGGATTATATATATATATCGTAGTTTATTTATGGTAACCAAATAAACACTGATATATATATATATATATATATATATATATATATATATATATATATGTATATATATCAGAGTTTATTTGATTACCTGACTTTATAAAGTAAATGCTAAATGGACTGACCACACATATACAATTTGAAGCATGTGAGAATAATAATTTATTTTATATCAATATTCATTTCCAATTTCTCAGTTTTATAAAATTTTTCATTTTTAAAACGTTTTTCTGAATTTCACTTGGTGTGTGTGTGTCATCAAATTTTCGATCGTTAATTTAACCAACTTCCCATCAAGCTAGAACTCTGAAACCTTGGGAATCGTTCTCACTCGCCTAACAATGCAATATTTAGACATTTGCGACAAGTTTTAGCTATTTTTTTCTTCAATAATGCAGTTTATCCCAACCACTTGGCGCGATTTCAAAAATTGGCACCAAACTTGGCGATTTTTTTGTTTGGCTGAACGTTAAGTCCGTAAAACGGACCAGGGTAGCCACATTTGGCAAAATACTGCCAAATAATTCTTGTCGCCAAGAGTGATTGGGTTAAACTGCATTCCAACGATTTAATTTACCGGATTAATTAATTTTAGTTACTTTTAACGTTTTTATGTATTTCACTTGGTGTGTGTTTCTGTGTGTGTGTGTATCAGTGTGTCATCAAATTTTCTATCGTTAAATTAACCAACTTCCCATCAAGCTAGAGCTCTGAAATTTCGGGAACCGTTCTTACTTGCCTAACAATGCAATATTTAGATATTTGCGACCAGTTTTAACTAATATTTCAATAATTTTTCTTAATAAACTTTGCCACTGTATAAAAACGTTTGTTTTTATCTCGAATTTTTCATGTTCTCTTGGCTTCCTGTACTTTCTTTCAATTTATTTCATTTTTACAGTTACGTAGTTTTTCTAAAATTATTTCCAGCACATAGTTTTTGTTTCTGTTTTTAATATTTTATTTTTATAATTTTTATAACATTTCTTTAGTTTTTATTGCTTTTACACTAATAATTCTAATAGTGTTTTAGTTACATTTTCTCATTAATCTACTAATGATTTTTATCGGTTTAATGCTTTATTACATTCTGTTTATTTTAATTTTACTCTCTCTCTTTCTTTATATATATATATATATATATATATATATATATATATATATATATATATATATATATATATATATATATTAATGTCGTCTGTAGGAGACACTAAACAACACTTTAAAAAATGCCACCAAGTTAAACAATAGGCGTCATTGGTACACAGTATTAGTTAGTTTTCTTATTGATAGATGGTAGTTCTGAAAAAAAAAAAAAGATTTTTAGTGAACATTTTGCATTCGTAGCTTATTTATGGTTAAATTAAAATGGTGTTTTCCAAGAGAAAGAAAATTATACGCTTGCGCATTTCTAAGAGTTCATATTTTTATTATTTGTGTAATAAAAAAATTATTAAACACACTGTTGAATTCCTTAAGCTTGCTGTTTATATATATAACATTATTAATTTCTTACTCAAATCTTCCCATTTCTGATTTAGAACGCAGTGTCGCCTGCTGGAGACATTGGGTCAGTGGCTATCAAAATCACTCGATTTGAAACTATAATTATGGAATTTTTTTCAGCTCGGAATGATATTCTTTAATTGCTAACTGAGTTCACCAAATATAGATATTTGAAGAATACAGAAAAGAATCTGTATCTGTCAGAAAATGAAAAGAAACATTACTAGTGATCACTGAATTTTTGTCTAATTTAAAATTTCCCAGATTTCGAGTGTATTGGGCAGAAAAAATTATAACTCCCGTACTCGCACAACGTTTTTTGGGAATCACGAGTTTTCAATAAGAAACAACTTAAAATCGAGAAATTATTTAATAGTATAAGATAAAGAGAGAGAGAGAAAAAAACGAATGATAAATTTTGGAAATTAGGATTATTCTGCATATAGTTCGGACAGGAATATTTTATGATTCAAGTTTTACATTATGCTCAGCATGCTAATAGTTATGAATTACTCATTAAATTAAGATTAAAGAAATATTTTAAATTAACATTATGATGTCACTTTGTCCCAATGTCTCCTCCAGGAGACACCTAATTTCTCAAAAATAAAAATTAAAATAATTTTTTTAACATTTTTTCAGTACTTTTTCATGTTTTTAAAACCGACTGATACAAATTATTCTAAAATTTATGGTTCAAAGTTGACCTTGGGTCTGAGGAGGTTAAAATTAAGATCTTCCACAGTATTTATCCAAGCCTCAGTTTTGATTTAAATAAAATTAAGTACTAATTTTTTTTTACATAAATTAAGTATTTTTAAAACATTTACACTTTCATCGAAAATTATTGTATCTTAAAAATGCTTCTTAAGTTACCTGCTTTAAAATCAAAGATCCATCACTATCACTTCCATTTTTTTTGTTCGTGACTCCCTCTTGTTGTGATTTACTCTATATTTCGTCCTTTATATTATGGTTCTCGATGAATAATACATCTATTAATTGGCATTCAACCATTTTTGCTTATGGAGCTCTATTTGTACAGGAAAGGGATTTTGCAGGCACTCAAGCTATCAATCGTTCAAAGGATATGAATTTTTATACTTGATGTTTAATATAACATTAGCTAATATTTTTTAATTCTTAATTTGTTTCCATAAATTTATCTGACTTTAAGTACTTTTAACAGTTTCTAGCAACATAAATTTTCAGCAGTAATACATTTTATCTGAGATATAAATTTGAAATTTTGGATATTATTGAAAATAATAATTTGTTTACCCACTCTCAATAAAAGGGTGCTTCTGGTACAAATGTTTTCAGAAATCTTCAAGACTCGAGAGTGTGGGGATGTATACATTTTATTAAATTATTTTGTTAATTAAATTTGTTTGTAGATGAGCTACGACGGTTTGGCTTTGACGGATAATTAATAAACACGATACTAAACCACCAATTCGATTATATATGATCTAAAACAATAATATTATTAAAATATTTATCCTTAAGTATATTTAATTAAAAAAATATTTAAAGACACCTTATAGCAAATTATGTGTAAAAATAGTTGCAGATCAAGGGGGTGAGCACGGGAGCAAGTTCCAACTCTGCGTCATAATTTCTCGTACAGGCCAAACAAACAAAAAAACATACCTCATAAGATATCCCAACCACATTAAAAAATATTTATTTTTAGTTTTACTTCAAAGTTATTTTTTCAATCCAAGAGCACAGAAATGAGATATCTCTCACTCAGTAAGTTTTTTGTTCTGCATTTGAATTTGATACTTGAGTTAATCTTTGGTTTATTTTTAGATTAAGGACTAAATAAGCATGAATAACTAAAGAAGCAAACTAACGCTGTTAAGTGTTGTGAACTTTTAAATATACATATAGTTGTTTTATTACATTATAAACGATCTAAAATACAACCTGTCAACTTTGTATAGGTCTCTTACGAATTATAAGAATAATCATTTGCTTATTTTCATTATTTTTGGTTCTGTCGATTCTATTTCTCTCAACGAGTGCAAGTGAAATTTCCGCAGTTTGTGAAATTCATTACGAACTGAATGAGCTATATTTTTTCAGTATTTTGCCACCGAAGGGATTATTGTTTTAGTCAAAAACAAAATGGTCATCCAAGTGCTTTAAGAGAAAGTGTTTTCTGAAATCTTTCCTTGTCAAAATAAATAAAAAAAAAAATTAATGCGTGTTTGAGAAAGTGAACGTATGGCACAATGCACGAATGATTGAATTAGTGAGGTATTGAGTGAATGATTGAATGGATGAGTAAGTCAGTGAGTGAATGAATGTAATGTTTAGTGCTTGAGTGAATTGATGAAATATTAAGTGCATGAGTGAAGGAACGAATGAGTGAGTGTGTGAGTGAATGAATAAAGAGATGATTAACTGAAACAATGAATAAATAATAATAATATTAAAATTTCAATTCCTTTAACATATCATCGTTTATTTTAATTCTAAAATTTCATTAAATAATTATTTTTAAGAAAAATATTTTTAAAAATGTTACCACCTTTGATGGTTAAATATATTCTTTGCAAAACTTTGCTTTAAACAATTTATTATTTTTATAATTGATCTCTTCTAATTTCCCTTCTAGGGATAGATCACAGTAAAAATTAGAGGAGAGAAATAAAATTATAAATATGAAGAACCGTGAAGATTTGTCTGAAGCGTTAAAAGCTATTTTCACATAATACTTAAATTAAATGCGATTTATAGTCTAATGTCATTAATCATAAGAAAATTTAACATATTACTTCTAAGTAAGAATTCTGAGAATTTAATAATTTATATCTTTCTTATCTGTAAATGTTCTTCAAAAACTTTTTCATAGGGAAATCGCATGAATCTTAACATTTTAGAATATCTTCACACAATTAATTAAAAATCTACTTGTTATAATCACTACTAAATTATCGTCCAAGGTATAAAAGCTATCAAAACTTCTGGTAACGATAATAATAAGATTCAAATTTGTGAAAATAGTTCAGTTGCATGTTTTTTCTTATCTTTTAAGTAAATTACTTTTTACGTGTACTATGGCAAATAAATCAAGACAAATGTATACAGATATTTAGCTTAAAACGAAGATGAAGATGCTCACGGCATAAAAATGGTGGTCAAAAATGGCAATCTGTACAGAGTTTGGCATTATTAACTTTATTTTGCCGTTGATATTTAAAAATTGAGATCCATTTACGGCAACGTTTACGCGGAGTATGTTCGAGTCAGAAAAAAGTGTATGAGAATGGTTAAACATGCAGATTAAAAGATTGCATTGATTGCTTGATCTGAACAAATTAAGCCTTAGGTCCCAAATCAACTGAAATGCTTGCTGAAAAGAGATGATGAATATGTGTCGTTTGACCTCTAAAAACAAACCTTAAAAATTTATTAAAAATTAAAAACTACAAATACAACAGAATTAATTAAAAAAATTAATAAATTATCAAGATAACCGAATCAATCAATTCAAAAATATTATCCTAAACTAAAAAATAAAAAATATCATGGAAAAAGCCATAAATTTACTAAAATGTAAGAGATACATAATAAATTCAATTCGAAACATATTAAATTGGTAATGAGAAATCTGCAGCGAATTTATATATATATATATATATATATATATATATATCATAGTTTTCCAGAAGCAATTTCAATCTTGGGACTGAATGTGAAGGTTAAACCTAGTTTTTATAGTATACAACCTTACCCTTTTGCTTTATGAGATAAATATTGGATTTCGTCAAAAGTAAATAAATATAAAAACATATATAGATATGAAAAACAACACACAATTAAGAAATATATCCATAATCTTAGAAGGACATAGATCTACCGTAGTATAATAATGAAATTAATAATATAACGTAGCAATAGGCATCAGCTAAACATAAACGTGATATTTATTCAGCTGTGTATTTAATGAGGTTGGTAATATGATTTATTAAATGTAACATATTTTCTAAGATTATTATCATGTGTTAAATAGTTCGTTCTGAAGTTTTAAGTTTTGCGATGAGAAGGACGAAAGTGAAATATATGTAATAATTATATATATGTTATATATTATGTTATAAATTACTATAACAATGTATGTTAAAAGTTATAAATGTCTATCAAATGTCAAACTGCCATGGTTATGTAGTGTTATTTATAACGAATAAGTAATCTTAAAATTTTTTCATGCAGTTTCGTTATCTCACTAATGTAATAAGCGATGCAAACAGTGACATTGAATTCATGAATACTACTGTACAAATGATGATTACATTTAAAGTATTTCTATTAACTTAAAAATTTGAATTAAAAGTTTTAAATTAATCTTTTGGAATCGAAAAAAGGAAATACTTATTATAAGTAAAATAATAAGTAATAAATGTTCTGGTACTTATTTTTATTTCAACTTTAACAGTAAAAATTTGAGAATAAGTAAGCAAAAATAATAAGTTTTTGAAAAAAAAATAATATAAAAATTGCTTACATTAAGTAGAATTCTTTTAAAGAATGAAACATACACTGCTGTGATATAATATGCATATTTAACTATTTTTAGAACTCATATTAGTTCTTAAGCTTATGAACTCAAATGAGATTATGAAGTCTTAGAACTCAAGTGAGTTCTTAAGTTTTTACTCATATAAGTTAAGTTTTACTATACAGTTTGAACTATCACAGTAAAAAACGCTTAAGAAAATTCTTTTTTTTTTTCAAACCCCTTTTACGCCACATTTATTATTACTTCTCATTCGGGAGTTAAATTTCGAAAATGGCAGATTTTTCAGACTAACAACTTATTACACCTGCTTTTAAGTTCTTGTTTTTCTGTAGAAAACCAAGAATAGAAAAATAGGAGAAAAGCAAAACCAAGAAACATCTCAGAAGTGGAACAGGAAAATGAACGAAAGAAAGTTAAGAAGGGAAGAGCAAAACAAGTGTAATTTCTGGTTGTTTATAAATTTTAATGTCCATTTTTTAATCTTTAGTCATAAAAGGGAGTTTAAGAAATTGAAAACAAAAGTTCACTCCCTGAAACAGGTGGTTGGCTAAAGTTTCCATCCAAGTAGATAAAAAATAGCCCCCACCTCATCAACACACAAGGTCTTTAATCGAAACACACTAGATTTTTTTCCTACAAAAAGGTAACATTTGTGATCAACTTGAGAACTGAGTTTACTTTAGGTAGTTTCATACACCATTTCATTCGGTAGTGTAATTAAACTTGAGTTAAGAGGTTGTGAGTTAGCTTATTTTAATAAAAAAAAAATCGATATATTCCAATAGATTTCTAAGCAAGAATTTTGATTATTTATCCTGAATTTGAAAGCTCAATGATAATAATAAATGCTATGATATTTATTGTATTATGCAGTTAAAAATGGTAATATATTTACTGGATATTTTTCATTCAGCTTATTCAAGCAAACATACTCCGTTAATAATGAAATAGCTTAAGAATCGCAGAATATTGAATGATGCTAAATGTATCTGATACTGATACGTGATACATTTCAGGTACCGTATGTAAAAACTATATTAATGAGGATGACTCAAAAAGTAATTATTTTTGAAGACAAATGACATTGTAAGGCAAGTTGGTGTGACCATTGTGACTTGTCGTCTGTTAAATGGGACACCGATTCTCATATTAATTTTGATACTCTGTAATGAACAAGTAACAAATCTGGGAAAAGGTGCTCCAAAACCTCTTTGTTGAAGTGTAAGCATGCCATAAAAGTATATCTCGATAGTCTTTTGGTAACACTTTAATGTGCCAAGGTAAAGCAATGACAGTAGTGTATTAAGAAGTGGAGCGGCGAATGAATTTGAAGTCCTGCTTTAAGCTTGGTAAATATGCAATAGAAACTCATGACATGCTCAGAAAAACTTATGAAGATGAATCCATGTCTTCAAAGTGTGATTATGATTGGTTTATAAGAGTTTCGCGAAGGACGAGATTTCTCTGTGATATTTTCTGCATTTTTTGCCAAGGGACTGATTCATGAAGAATTTCTTACAACAAAAATAGCTATGAATGCTAACAGCTGCAAGAATGTTATGATACGTTTATTGCAAGAGATCCGTAACGTAGGTCCAGAATAGGCTGCTGTGGCGCCTTTGTATAAGGTGACCAGACGTCCCGAATTTTAAACAATTTATCTCGCTTTCCTCGGGGTTTTAAGAAAGTCCCGATTTTCAGAAAGAATGCACGACAAGTAAGGGGACGGCGTGAGGACGGGAAAGGAATATACAGTTTTCGGCTTCCCTGTAGCTATTTCACCAAGATATGATCTTTATATTATTTTTGTAAATTTTATAATGCTACACTTTAATAATAATAATAATTGTTGAGAACTGATTATCAGGAACTGCTTATCAAAGTTCCCCTTGATCAGTTACTAGAATACGATCACCATTGTTCGGACTTAATGAACAATGTCATTTTTCGGCATTGGCAACGACAAAAATATTTTGCAGCTGTAAAATGAAGAGAGAACACTTTGTACACTTCCACAGATTTTATTCTTATGGCGACATGTTCCGCTAGCGATCGAGCATCAATTGGAACATTGTTGCAAATGAATTACATCTTGTACAAAAATTTGAAACGGAAGTGAATTTTAGAGAGGAGAAGGGGGTCAGGGTGTAAGGAGTTTGTTGGTCGTCCACGACATAATGAGTTTGGTAACTGTCTCTCATACGATACTCATCGTACTGCGTGTTAGTGCTAGTTAAACAAGTGTTGTTAACAAATAGACTATTCAGATGATTTATGTTTGTAATTTATTTGGGTACCAAAAGTAGGTATTTTTTAGGTATCAAATTTTAAATCAAGCCCCCCCCCCCCCGTCAATGGTGTCTCGCTTTTCGAAAGTTAAAATCTGGTTACCTTATCTTTGTACGTTCTCCATAATAATGCTTGCTTTTATTCGATACTCATTTTGAAACAGTTCCTAATCAGATGAGAAGTTGTATTACTTGTTAATCCATCGGTATTATCTGATCTTGTTGCAGCAAACTTCTTTTTTTCCCCAACACATGAAGAAAGCTATAAAATGAGATTTATTTTCTGATATACAAGACATTCAAAGCTATGTTAGGAATTTCCTCCATGCGATACCCGAAAGAGGACTTTACCCATAATTTTCAGGACAGTAGTTGTCAAAAGTGCGTAACAGTGACATTACTCGTGCATCGAAGTAATGTAAGCCCGTTTCTTTCTGACTTCAACAAGATTCTCCCGTTTACAAACATATTCAGTATTCGTATGAAAATATATATATATAAAAAAAAAGATAAAATTAGTTTATTTAAAGTTCTTTTTAAAAAATATAAATTTCTGTATTTAAAGAAAAGACGTTTCAACTATCTTATTTAAAAATTAAAATCTGTTCCAATCTGAATTTTCCATGTCCATGTAATTTGTTACTTATTATGGTCAGAATAATGAAATTATACCGCAGATAAGTTTTGATATGAAACTAATTTTTGCATATATATAAAATAAAAATTAAACGCTATAATATATTTCATTTTTATTTAGAAATATTTTGAAATAGCTGCACAAATACAAATGATGTTTGAAATAAACAGCAGTGAGTGAAAGTTGAGGTTTATAGCACAAGAGCCAAATCCGGCTATGCTACACCCGAATAATGTGTATTTGTAATCTAGACGTATTAGGGGGAAAATAAAAATTGCTGACAAAATGAGAACTCGAGAATAGAAAAAGATCGTAAGGATATCTCAAATTCGTATTATTCGTGTTTACCAAAGGCAGTAAATACCAAGCGCAAGAAAAAAGTCACCAGGATACCTTGAGGTCAAGATGTCCGTTCTTATTTAAAAAAAAAAAGCTAAGCCTCGAAGGGGAAAATGAAGAGCATGTTAAAGGCAAAAATATTTTGAAAAACATTTAATTCGCAAGTATAAAGATAAGAGCTTACGTTATTTCAAACGAATTATACTATTAACTAAGATGGTTTTTTTTATTCATTTTAAAAATAATTCCTTATCACTACTGAAAATTCAAATTCTCTAACTTGTAATGAATATCCTCCATACATAACTTTACGCTGAATTATTTTAATAAAAAAAAACAGGTTCACCAGGTTAAAAATATTGCATTCTATTGAATATTCACTAACCGAAATATATTTCTACAACATTCCATATTTCAATAAATACATATGGAAAAACTTTTATCATTTTAACTTTTAAAACTTATATTTATCACTTTTTCAGTAAACTACTTTATTCTTCATTTTTCTCTTATAACTTAGTTTCACTTATCTTTCTCCCTTTTTTCCTCAGTAATAAACGTTTTCCTTTACTTCTAACTTCTTATACACTTCTGAATATTTACAAAATTTCACTCCTTACTTTCTTTAGTAATAACTTTTTAACTATTATACCATTATTGTTATTACTTACCACACTTTAGCTTACTTAGCTGTTAACTTAGCTTACTTTCACTTATCCTTAAACTTCATATGAGGCCAGAGTGCACTTTTGTTAAGTAACAACAACAAAAGTTTCTTTATTCTTTCAAATTATTTCGCATTAAATTGGTGTTCAGTGCAGGTTACTTTTAGTACTCCAATCACCCAAGATCCACAAACTTTCCGAGTATCACCCCACTCGCTTACACACTTAGACACTTTCCTTGAGTCTCATCTACTCCGCTAGGAGTCTAGTTCTGATCTGAGGAGGTTGTGTAAGTGACATCTTACATTCGCCCCCTTACAAAACGCCCTCTACTGGAGTTGTTTAAACACTGGAGATAACATATGGAAAAGAAAAGGAAAAGAATGGGGTGAAAGTGGAATTTACAACTTACACCTCTTAAATGATTTTTTTCCTTGTTTCAGAGCTTTATGGTTACGTTTTATTTTGAGAGTTTGATTCAAAACTGAAAATTAATATAGAAACTAACAGTCTCCGAATGAGAAGTCCTAAATATGTATGTGTATGCATTTCCTTTAAACTTATTTCCTCTGCAACTTGAAAATTTTTTCTAAAAAAATGTATGTTTTCTACACTTCCTTTTTAATAATATTTTAAGACATTGTTATAGGAAAAGGCATCTTGGTTATAGAGAGCAGAATAGAACAAATATCTTCACAGCTTTTTATTTATTCAATGCAACATAGGACAATCTTAAGTAATCTCTCTCTCTCTCTCTCTATATATATATATATATATATACAACAAATCATTAGCTCTATGTAGATTGGATTACACTGAATTGAATTCAATCAATCTATGAAAACGCAGCATTGATAACTAGAAGAAAAAGAAGTGCCTAGCAAAACTATGGCGATTGTAGTTGTTGTATATTTACGATATTACTGTGGTTTTACTGCGAATTAATAAAGTGATTAGTGAGAGTGGGACTCCGATTGTCAACCCGGTGTATTGTCCGATAGAGGAAGCGTTCAGCCACAGTTTTGCTTGGCGCTTCTATCTCTGTTAACAATGTTGCGTTATCTTAGATTGATTGAATTCAATGCGGTGTAATCTTATACATAAGTAGAGTTGTATAGCTATTATATATATATGTGTGTGTGTGTAGGAGTAGAAGCTCCTATAAATCTGATTATTCAATAATTTTTTTTATCTTGATGTCATTGATGAAAGTAAGAAGGCCTGTGGCATTGAAAATTTTTTATTCCCTTAGATAATAACAGTGCGTTACATTCTGAAAGACATGGAAACAGACATCGATAGTAGCGCACGCTACATGCTAATATGTAAGCGTAAGACAGAGAGGAAGAAAAAAAAGAGAGGAGGAAAAGCAGGTGCGGAAAAGGTTGCATCAGCTTTCTTACCAATCTGAGAAAAAAGTGACTGTTGCAATTAAAGCGTGCGGCGTTGGTTGGAATGATAAAACAGATTATTTGGTGATTCAGTAAGAGAAAGTAGTTACGCAGGTCATCATATATATATATATATGTGTGTGTGTGTGGGTGGGTGGGTGTGGGTGTGTGTAGATATATAGGGTGGTAATAAAGAAACTTTGCCAACATCTGCACTTCTAGCGTCCGTCCCGTTTAATCAATCGAGATGAGATTTCAAATACAGTTATTCTGTGAATGTCAATACAATGGCGCTCACGGTTATGGTTATAGTAACAGAAACAAGAAATTTCGGAATGGCAACGCGTACTTTTTCCCGTCGCAACATGTTCAGCGCATGCGAAAACCTGAAATAGCATTGGAAGTAACTTATATTCCCAAAAGCGGACTTGTTAAGAGCATACAAAAAACGGTTCTTCAGGGTGAATGGAGGTATACTGCCTATGATAGAAACAAGACACCAATTACTGATGACAATACATATGGACAAAAGAATACATTGATTTAGATCAAACTTTTTTCTCAAGAATTTCATCACAGGCAATTACGCATTGCATGCGGGAGACATTGGACAATAAAGGTGAACGCAACATGGTATGATGGATATTTGATAAACTTCCGCTTCATAGAATCTTTGAAATCAGACAAATTTTGCGGATTGCACATGCAAACTTTTTCCCAATTCAGCCTACCAAGTCGCAAAGGAGGAGGGTTGGTACCATTAAACTAGTTTAACCCCGCTTAATCGGTCCTCAGCCCGATATTGCTTTTTGACTTGCTGGGTTCTATATTTTCATTTATTTTTCTTTCATTGTTACATTTCTTTCTGGATTTTTGTCTTTTTAAATATTTTAAATTATTCTTTCATAAATTTTCAGTATATATATATATATATATATATATGTGTGTGTGTGTGTGTGTGTGTGTGTATACGGGAGCTATCAGAAAGTTTTAAGTTATTCCTTAGAAATAACCGAGATATCTGTATCCAATTTATTCTGCATATAATTTGATCCTTATTAACATATTGTTGCAAATTGTAGCTATTAATACTGATTTATTTGGTTTCATGGAGCCGTAGATTGAAGAAATCCTCTCAGTGTCGTAAAGTCTTAATTATTATCTCGGGTGACGTAAGGTTTTAATTATTACTTAAAATAAGCGAAATAGAGACTTAATCTGTATTAGTTATTCTAAATGCTTTTAAACATAGTCACCATTCTGAGTTATGCAGCTCTTCCAGTGTTTCTGGATCTTTCGAATGCTTTTATTCTACAGAACCCAACAGATTGGACTCTTTCTCCAAACTGCGAGTTACGTCAATCTACAGCTACCTGATACCAAACAAATCAGCATTAATAACTGCAGTTTATTGTATATACAGAGGGATCATTTAATATACTGAATAAATTTTATTCAGATATTTCGGTTATTTCTTAATAGTAATTTAAACTTTACGATACTCCATCGTCGATATATATGTATACAGATTTTACACTCTTCTTTTCTAACAATAGTATTATGTTAAGAAAAAAATTAATGAAGATGTTGATAACTGATTTGACTATTAAATGTAACTTTTACATGGTTTGGCTAGAAAATATTGTTTATAAATCGAAGCCTTAAAAGAATATAAATACTGTATGAATGAAGTGATTTAACTTAAGAATTTTTAGATTAAAGAGAGCATATTTATTTTAAAGGCTTAAAAAATTAAGTCAAACACTTCCGGGATAATTTTATGAAATGTTATATAGATAAAATGCTTGAAAATTATGCCATTATGTAATGCATATTACTTTGACAAATAAGCCTCTTTTTTATAATAATTATTTTAATAAGATAACCAGTAACGATAGAGAAATTTCTAATAGTACTAAAATTTTGCAAAAGAGAAAGTTTTTAATATTAATCTCAACTTCCCACATACATTTCTTAACTCCTATTTTCTATATGCTAAATATTAAATTTGAAACTCTAAATAAAGGTTTAAATATTTATATTTTTTTATAAAGCAGGTAGTATATTAAAAATATTTTATAAAAACTATTAATTGTTTTGATAAGATAAGACAGTTAGTGCAGAAAATAGTTATGAAATTGCTAAAGGTGTTACTTAAAAAATTACTCAATACATAGCTAAGATTAAGAAGATTTGTTTAATTCTTTCTCTCTCTCGATAGATACTGAAGAATTAATTAAAGCTCGCCTTGTTAATTTTAAAAAGTTAAAAATTATTAGTTCCATTTGTTATGAAAGTTTCAGTTCCTGGTTTATATTGTTTTAAAAGAAAATTATGTTATATAAAATGATAAAACTATAAGCAAATTATAGATATTTCACAAGGTGGTTCTGCTAGTAATATTCTTGCTAATATATATTTACCCTTCTGTGATCACACTTTTTTAGTTAATAAGTTTACTTCGTTTAAATGCATTCATAACTTGACAAAACTTCAAAACAAATTTAACCCATTATTTAAACATAATTTAGTTTTTTATTCTTCTTATATAAATTAATATAAACTAATAAAGTATTCATAAAATTGAATACTTGGATATTAACTTAAAGTTTGTTGATCAAAGAATATTTAGTAACATTTATAAAAAAAGCGATAGCACCTGATTTTTTGCGTTTACATTTCCTTTCTTGGAGAACAATTTAAAGTGTTATTGTTGGACATATTTGATATAAATATATTCAACGTAATATAAAGTTATTTAATATATCTTTAGATATTGAAAATAATTCAAACATGTTCTATAATATTTGCATTTCAGCTGATTATCCGATTAATTTTCTAAGAAATGATTTTAAAAAGTTAAAATTATAAAGCAGAATAATTTTCTTTCATTTTTAAATATTCTTTTTGTTGCTTTTTTAATAATTTTTTTTAATTTAGTGTTTTAAATTTTTCTTTTAATCCTTTTTAATCTATTAATTTTGAAAAGTTACACTAATTTTTTTATTTTGCTAAAAAAAATTTTATTTCCTTGAAGATTTTCAAATTTGACATTGGTATATAGATGGTAGTACTTGCATTTAGTTAATAACTTTCTGAGCAGCGAAAAATATTTCTTCTGTTGCCATAGTAGAACTATTGATGCTTAAATTTGTATGAGTTCCTTATCAGTAATTTAAAAAAAGTTATATCATTTTTTTTGTTTTTACGTAGTTTATAATATGTACTATTGGTTTATCTATAATATTTGTTATATAAACTATTCAGTTCTTTTTCCCTGTCTTTTTGTCTTATTGTACCTATTTTTATTGGATTTCAATTTTAGGTTTTCACCTTTCTTTTATAAAACTCTGATGGTGTGTGAAGATTTGATCAGTAATGCATGTATAAATACGTACCGTTGTCCAATACCCATAGCAGTATTAAACTCATTTATTTAATTTTTGTTTGCTATAATCGGAATTTCATTTTTTCACTAATTTCTCGCATTACAGTCTCCAGTGTTGGCATATCAATGGCCTCAATTTGTCTTTGAATCGCATACTTAAACTCAGAAACCGTTTTGGGATTTTGCAAATTAACTTTATCTTTAAGACTTTTCCACAGACACCAGTCACACAGATTGGAGTTAAGAGAATAAGGCGGCTAGTTAATGCCCATTCCTATATTATCTGACTAACCCAGATCAATCATACGATTCTGAAAGTGCTGTTCTAGTAGAGTAAACACGTTGGAGGTGCGATGCGGTCTAGCGCCATCTTGCATAAACAACATCAAATCGAATTCGAGATAGCTTTGAATAACTGGGAGGAAATTATTGGCCAACACATTACAGTAGCATTCACTAGTGACAGTTCCATCGACAAAAACGGTTCCGACTTTTCCTCTAGTAGACAATGCGCACCAGACAGTAACACGCTGTGGGTGTTGATTTCAAAATGAGGGTGTTCTGACCCCCATATGCACCAATTTTGTTTGTGTTGTTGTTGTACATCATCGAGAATTGCAGTTTATATCATTAATCTGTGCACCCTGACGAAGTCCAAGACCAACATAGGACTCGCAATATTGTCCTGTCTAGAGAGGCTCAGACAAGTAAGGATGTGTTCAGAAGTTTCTTCAGAAAAGCATTTAGTGCTGGTCTCAAAATGCTTAGAAACCTCAGAACATTTCATAGTTCTAAAAAATCCGCCGAGAAAGCGAGTCATATTTGTCTAATCCTGCCTACTGTAATCAAGAAATCCCACAGAGCGACTCCCCTACCAGGAGTGAACAGGTGGAACAAGCCAAGTTGTTTTATTTTGACTCTTTGTTCTCTAGAAAATTTCGAGGTAGGTAAGAGGAGCAGTAGTCATAGAAGCCTTACTAGCTCCCGCTTTAGCTAAAATGTCCACAATCTCATTACCCTCAATGCCAACATGGGAGAGTATCCATTGTAGACGAATCTGATGAGATGTGTAAAGACGTTTCAGATGTTTGAGTATTTCTACTCCAACACTATCCCTTGCATTTTGTCAGATAGCCAGGTGTTGAATTCAGCTTCTACTATCGGAGAGTATCCAGATTTCATTATTATGGCATAGTGATTTGAGCAAGTTGAGTACTTCCGTAATGGCAATAAGCAAGCTACGAAAAACAGAGCAAGAACGGGGATTTCTCTTCTGGATATTTATCTCCTGATCTCTATGTTTTATGTATATTACACTGCAAAAACAATCACTATCTTTTTTGTAACAATTCGTATACATCTGAACAGCGTCCCCTAGGATAAAATTAATTTTCTCAAGTATCAGTTGCTTTAGATAAATTTGATTTTCAACAGTGAGAGGCTGGTGATTCAGAATCATGCTAGGATAAAAATGATATAATTTTCTATTAGTAGTAAGGAATACAACCGTAGTTCGGTGAATTCAAACTAGTGAACATTTTGTTTGTTGACATAGCCATCAAGATGAAAGTGAGCTTCATCACTAAATCAAACTTTCATCACATCGAAGGTGTTGTTGTCGATGCGGCCTCCTGCATCATTTGCAAACTCCAGTTGTTGTTCCATCGCCGCCTTACTAAATGGATGTTGCACTTGGACTTTGTACGGAAAGAGTTTCAACTGTTGAGTATTAATCAAACTTTCTCGCTGCTTAATACCGACTCTTAGAAGCGACTCTTCTGATCATCTCTTGCTAAGCTCTTCATTTGGTTCTTTTTTCACATTTTCAGGTTTAGAAAGAGTTGCCTTTCGACCGACATTGTGGTTTCGTTATCGGAAACGCTTTGCGTCTGCCCGGATTTCTCACTTAATCATGTAAATGTTTTCCAATCAGGGCCGGAATGCACTTTAAACTCTTTTGCAAATGCTCTTGCGGGGCTTTTGTATTGTTTATCTATCTATCTATCTCTCTCTCTATATATATATATATATAAGTCAAGTTCGATTTCCATATATAAATATATATATATATATATATGGAAATCCAACTTGACTTATCGCCTAGAACGCGGCTATCGAACGTATCATCATCAGAGAGCGCTGCTACTGTCTCAGCTATTTTCTTTCAGGGGAAAGAAGACGTATGCGTGGGAAGACACCATTAGAGGTTAGAGTGGGCACTCGGAGTATTTGGGATATCGCGGCTAAAAAGGTTTTACGAAATAAGTGCACGGAGCACAACCTGATTGGAAAGAACTAGTAGATACTACTTACGTTTTTTTTTTAATTTCATACTTAAGTGTGTGTACATATTATCTGTAAATAAGAATAAATAACTTCGAATAAACCGAAGTATCATTGTGAATACCTGGACATTATATATATATATATAGCTTGGAAGGAATTAGCTTGTATTCTGGAATTAATAGTAAAAGAACTTGTCTCTCTATAACAGATTTGAAATACTCAGGAAAAATGAAAAATGAAATTAGGAAAGCTTCAAAATCCTTTTTTTAATGTTTTGGATTACATTTTATTGGAACGTGAAATAAAAAAAAAGATTTAATATCCTGGATCAGTAAGATCGAGTATCCTTCAAGAAGGATAGATCGGTTGTAAAATACTTATGAAACTGGAAAAAAAAAATTTATGTTTTATTTATCTGATAAGAAATAAAAAATGATTATTGCATGCAAGAAAACGCGGACTACAGCCTTTATGTATGAAAATGAAGCTGTTTGGAAAATCTATTCATTAAGTAAACCATTATTCATTGATTTTTTGGGTCTGAAGGAATATTATTCAGAAAGGACAAGGAAATCTCATGAGGAAATAATTACCATGTTTCTAGCTGAAAGTACTATATATAAGAATATTTGGGAAATTACCAACTCAATTTCAAATCAAAATATAAAATTTTTAAGAATTCAATTAAATGCTTCTTTTCATCCTGTTGTTTGTTCTGTATTAATTTGTTATCAGCTCATCAGAATATTTTTCTTTCTAATATGTATCATGCATAAGCCATAATTATAGAATTTCTCTTACTTTTTATGAAGTTATTTTAATATATTTTAGCATATTTTTAAATAGATAAATTACATTATTCCATTAAGCACTTAATGAATAAATTAATTCTGAAGTCTATGTCAAACACAGAAGCAATTAATTATTTAGTTAATTAATTATTCGAACACAATACAAGGTAAAAAAATATTCAAAACACATCATAATTTGTAGCGCACTTTTAAAATTTAACTTACTTCATTCAAGACTTCTTCTCTGTTCGAATTTGCTTAAAAAAGTTTTAGAAATAAGAAATAATAAATTCATCATAATTTACTTGTATAAACTTAATTGTTCCATTCAGAGTAACAATGAGAAACTTAAGAGTATTTCTAGTGTATCGGTTTATTCTATCACTTAAAAATAAAGAGTTGCCAAAATTAGCAATTAATTTGTTAATCAAAAGTTGTTGATTCTGTATTTACTAAAATGATTGAAACTGTGCACTACACCATTCTGTGTACTACACCATTTTTTTAACTCTCAGAATAACTAATATAAATATTTATTCAATAAACACTTTTTTTGTTGTCATTCTATGAAAACAAAAATTATAAAAACAATGTATTGTTATTCATTTTTGACAAATATCGTCTGCATCATACATAAACAGTTAAACATATGAAATTTTTTAAGCAAATATCGTCTGCCTCTTATACAAATAATCTTTGAGACGCAATAGCTGCGAAATCAGTCTTGAATTCCTTTCGTAGAGATTTAACAAGAGTCCAATACATTTTTACAAAGATTTTTGATCTTACTCAATTTTATTTTAAAAACATATATTTATTAGATTATTAATAAAAAACAAGAAAGAAATATTAAAATATCCAAATGAAATCTTTATCAGTGTGCCAATGTATTAAATGACTGCTGAAAAGGAAAAATCTCATTTACAGGAATGCGAAAGAAACATTTAATCCAGAGTAAAAATGAAATTCGAAACTAACATCTTGAATCTTTTCGATTTTTAGCTATCCCTGTAACAAAATTATGATAAAGGAAAACCTGGGGACATCAGAGGTTTAAAAAACAAATTGCGTAGAAGTAACAAGATTTAAGAATCCGATTTTCTAATATCCATCGACAGATCCAAATAATGCGACAAAAGAAGCAAGATAAAAAGTTATATCTTATTTTGAATTCGAAATGAAATAAAAAAGAATTTCAGTGTAATGTTTCCCGCGCCTTTGAGTAAAAGGAGTCTTAAAAATGCATAATTCACCTTTATGTTCACAACGTTGAAATGGGACTTTTTCCACAGCAGATAGTGAGTTTTACTGTTTTTGGAATAAAATAAATTCAATATTTAATCTCATAGCTGTGCATTGGGAAAGAGACGCAGTTAATATTTTGCTATGTCTAAATTGTATTAAGCCCTTTTTTATTGTGTTGAAAGGAAGGAATCATTGACTTTTCAGAAATGTGCGTAGCAAATTAAATTGAAATAAAAGTCGCTTCTGTGGACCCTATAGTGTTTGCGCGAATTTCTTAAAATGATTTTTGAGTAGGAAAATTATTTAAATACCTGATTTATTAAATATTTATTCTACGTTTCAAAACTTATGGATAAATGTCATTTCTATAAATGTATAGATTGTAAATAAATGGTTTGAAAAGAAGAACATTCTTTATTTTTAAATATATCTTAGAAATGTAAGTATTTTTCTTCATGTGTAATGCATAAATATAAGAAAATTATATTATTGAAAAAAATAAATAGATATTTTCCCTCATTAAATTTGATGACTATTATGAATATATTGTATTCAAATATGGTAAAAAAAGAGATGTGTTTTCAAAACTTTACTTATAGCGAAAACATATTGCTGAATAAATTTTAGATGATAAGTATTTGATCAAAACCTGTGAATAAATGGATATTTATACCAGAATTAATTAAATCAAATTTATGTATTTTCTGTTTTAATTTATTAATGGTGGTTAGAATTTTTTTTTAAAAAAATTCACTATCAATTTAATACATTTCACTTCAAATTAAATTGTCCATTTTTAAAATCAAAGTAGATTTTAATCGGTAATGGCTCAATTGTCTGGTCAGCAAAATGATTTGAACAAAATCAACATTACTTATTTGTATCGATGATGTCAAGTTTTACATTATTTTTCATAATCTCCCTTTTGGAATATTTTTTCGTGTTTCGTAAAAATTTTATTAATTTCATTTTTTATTCCTCAAAACTACTTATCTTTCTTTCATTTTTTTAATTAAATTATTGTTATTTTTATATACATAGTTAATTTTTCAGATACTTTATTTAAGTCTGAATTCGAGTTAAACTATAGATATTGTTGTTGCTTTGCAATATGTATGCCTAATTTTAAGTACATTGTATAAATAGGAACAAAGTTTTTACAAGAATAATGAGTGAAACAGAAAATATTATATAGTACTAGTTGAGCTTTAATCTTCAATTATTTTATTGTAAAAAGGATGTAGTACAATACATATACATGTCATTAGCTTCATGAATGATTATTTATATCAGATTTGTACAATTCGAAAGACACTTTAGAAATAAATTTTATTCCTTGTGGCCATATTTTATACACGTGTTTGATGAAGTCGATTTATCACCTTTTTTTTTTAATTTGAGCTATTTTAACGCCATTTCAACTTTTCACGTTAAAATCTACTATCACTTTCACTTTCAGAGTAGCAGGACGCGACTTATACTCCCGAGTCCCATTAGAGAAATGAAGAACATTGTGCAATAAATTAAGGAAAGTTATATTACATCGAATTAAATGTATTTGAACGAAATATAATTTTAACTTTTAAGAACACGGACGGCGTAACTGAGTACGCCCCTCGGTCATAAAAAAGAACTGTGAATTTCAGAATAATCACTTGACTAACACAATTGCCTTATTTATCCTCCTTCCAAAGCTCATTCATTGTGGTACTTGTGTTTAAAATTGTAGGTTGTATATTGATCTGTTCTTTTTCATTATTTTTTTCTGGAACGTCTCATTTGGCGTACGGAATACACCACCCATATTATTATGTAAGTTATTTCAATAATATGTTCTATTTCGTTTCTTCAATCCGTAATGAGTTTAATTCAATGATTTAGTGTGTTTTATACGAAAATTTAAAACATTTTAAACTAAATTGATTCAAAAACATTATTTTATGGTTAACAGTTTTCTTTTTTTTTTTTTTTTCTTCTTTTCTATATAAGATATTGTTATTACCTTCCAATGTGTGATCAAAATGATTTTTTTCATTTCTAGAGAACAAGTAACTATTGATGAAGAACTTGAACTCTTCCGCGGTAAATGCTCATTCATTTAATACACAGTAAAAAAACCTGCAATATATGGAATCAAAATATTTGCACTGGTTTATTTTAAGACATCTTTTACGAATAGTTTCGAAATATATTGCGGATTGCTGCCTGGAGGACAATATTATGTTCCCAATTTTCCGGCTGATATTGTCAACTGAGTAATCAATCATTTGAAAGGGTCATGACGCAATTAGTCAACAAATAGTTAATACACAAGTTATCCTTTGGTAAAATCTGAATGATAATGTCAATTTAAAGATCACATTGCGTTCAAATAAAAAAGAAATACTTCGAGAATCTCTTCCATTGAAATCAAGAATTATAGGTTCAATATTTTTTGGTTTCCGAAAAGATGTAAGTATCGCTTCATATGTCCCGAAAAAAATAAAGCTGTTATTTTCTTGAACACTATGCATGATGATGCTAGTATTGCCAGTGATGCAGGCAAACCTTCTGTCATTTTGTACTGCAATAAAACAAACTGTGGTATAGATAAGTTAGGAGGAATTTAAACTCCTACCAGAAGGATCTCAAAATGGTCTATGGTGATTTTCTATTGCTGTTTAACATTTAGCATTATCGCTCCTGAAACCACATTTACAGCAGACACGTTTGATTCCATCATTGCCGAGAAATTCATAAAACATTATAAAGCATCAATTCGATGAATTGGAAGTTAGAATCCAGAAGAGCCTCTAAGAAAGAATGCATGGTGTAACATGTGAGGTTGAAAGAAATATAACTACACGACTATTAGCTGCATGAAGGTTTTTATTTTGTCTTCAAAAATCAAATAAAAATAACGAAATATAACTGTGAAAGTTGCAATAATTGTTCTACAAATATGAATGAATAGTCCAGATGATGGAACAAACTTTTTAAGTTTAAATTTCATCCTTGATTTTGTTTCAAATCATAATATAATTCCCAAATTAAATATCGACTGCATTTTTATTGTATTTTTGTCTTATTCATTTTAATTAAATTCATTTTTCTTTTATTCTTATTTGTGTTACTTTTATAATATTACTAGACATTGCATTTAACTGAAATATCTCCAAAGATTCATATTAAGGCCTTAAAAAGCGCTGGCGCACAGAGTACGCCACCCGTGTTCTTATGTTATTCCAACCCACCGATGTTCTTAAAGGTTAAAAATTCTCCTGCAGTTACAATACAATGACGGTGCTAAATTATTAGCAATCAACAGACACCAAGCAGTCGGTCTGTATGGAACAGTACATTTCTCGGTCAAATATATTAAGCTTCCAGAAAGCAGTCTGGCTTCTGCTATTTCGCATGTTTTGGGAGTCGCATTTCCCTCCCTGCTCCCAGTAATGCACCATAGGTTTCTTCAGTAGGTTTACGGGTTAGGTAAACCTTTTGAAAAGCTCTTCCACGCTAAACCGCTAATGTATCTATTTAAATGAGCTTAACTTAGTAATTTTTTCTGAACAAGAATATAGAAAAAAAAAAAATAGACGAAAGTTGAGTCAGTGCACTGAAATATTCCCATACGAAGAAAAAAGAAATACTCGACAATGAATACCCAGTCATACTCATTTTGAAATGAGTTTGTTTGTATCAGGTTTGAACGTAATTCTTTATCGAATTTAAAACTTTGCAAATATATTCAAAACCAAAAGAAAAATTGCAAGTCAACGCTCTCAAAAATTATTATAGTTTTTGAGGACTACAAAAGTTCATTTTATATACTGGCTACGTATTTTAAAAATTGGAGTTCAAAAACAAATATATATGGTTCGCTTGAATATTTCAAACTATATTTCGTATTTACCACGCGGAAGAATACATGAATTTTAAAATGAGTACGTATGACTTAGGTGTAAAATTGCTTAAAACTTTTCACGTTATCTTTCTTTTAAATATTCTGCCAAAATGAGGTAAACATTTATCACATTCACTGTTTCATTAAAGTGGTCGTAAATAATATATAGAGTATAATTAATAATTTTACGAACATATTAAACTTATGTAACATTAAAAACATAAGTTTAATAGTCTAAATTCACATCAGATTTCTCCAGGTACAAGTTGTCTATATCTAATACACGCACTTTATTAAGATGAAATTTTTTTATATTATCATATTTCTTACATTATTCAATTACTTACATTCGGTAGGAAATAATCTGAGTATATTTTTTTATATATCTATAGTCTTATTCTCGTTTAATTGTGTTGTTAAAATGTCATTCGTAATGTAAGCCTATTTCAATTTGTTTCTGGCGTTTGTTTGTATACTTTCGGTATAAGCTTTAAATTATTTTCTGCTCCAAACAGATGTATTTTGTTTTGTTGACAGTTATTTAAGTTTTTTGTTTTGATTAAGCTTATTTTGTATTTCAAATTATTTCATGTATAAATATTGTTTCGTATCATTAGATCATCTGGTGATTCTAACATGTTAAAAATAAAGGCTTCAATATTTATTCTAGCATTGTTATTATTCTAACCCCCCTGAAAAAAATAGGGGGCCAAGTTAAAGTGTAATTAAGCTTTTCTGGATTTTAGTATCTTATATATAGACCGACTTTATATTTATGAAACTTATTCTGTTTATAAAATAAAGCAACATTGGTTTAAACTATTTTTTCTTTAAATCAAGATACATAATTAAGCTGTAACAGTTATATAATGATTTAAACACATGCAATTAAAACTTGAATTACAGTTTTTTTAAAATGTGCTATGTAAACAAAATTAATTAAATCATATGTTAATTATAATGTTTTAAAAATAAATCAACAGTATTTAAGAAAAAAAAAATATGTGAATATGTAAATTCTATCTATAATTTCAAATTTAATAATGATTTCCTAACATTTTTTTTCCTTCCTCTCAAAGTAATATTTATTAATAAAATACAAGTTTTACTCATATGTTTTAATGTAAAATGGAGCTCAGAAAATAAAATTCTGAATATTGTGAATATAACAAGACACATACTAAAACTCATATTAGTGATAATTAATCAGATTTTTAAAAACAATGTATAAAATGTTAATTTTTTAAAATTGTATTTTAATAGAAATGATACAGTCAGGGGTAAAGAACATAATTTTGAGAAATAGAAAAATTTATATACTATAAATCTTGAAAACTTTAGCTTAAATTTTTAACAATCTGTTACATTGCCTTGTCGTGCAAATGAGATTCTTGTTTCTTCCAGCAACACCAGAACCTCGGTTTTACTTTGCAATTCATCTCGGCACAAGCATATTTTTAAAAACATTAATTATAATGATTGAATTAATTATAGTGCATGAATAAAGTGGTTAAATTGTGAAAATAAGCATACAAATATCAAGTCTTTTTTATAATATCAGAATTACCTTTCCAAGTTCAATGAAAAATAAATATTTAGATTAGGACTTTTATGAATTAATATGATTGGATTGTAAATAAAAATATGCTCGGCCTTATCCTATGGGGAACATGTATAAGCGTTTTTACAATTTAATGAATTAATATAACTATAGCGTTTGTGTCATAAATCCAATACAAAAGAAATTGTTTTATTTATTCTGTGTGAATGAATGTTGGAGTTCATGCTTAGAATAAAATCTGAATATACTGCAACAATATTTTGGCCACATTATTAAAGAAACCCAATGTATAAAATGTCTGTGTTACAACCTTGATTACATAAAAATGAAATTTTGAATTACAAGACAAACAAGTAGTAGTTCTTCCCCCCCCCTCCCCAAGTCATATGAGTTTCAAATAGATAACTTAAGAAATGTAAGACATTAGTGATGACTCCAAACAATCACTTTTTGGTGAACAGTATTTCCGTTGGATACTGTAACTATTAACAGATGTTAGTAAATCATACTATCACATTCATTCATGTCAAAAATGAATTCAACTTTAAGCAACATGTGCAAACACTAAGTACACTAAAATATTATGGTAGTGCTTGTTACAGTGGAACATAATATAGATCTTATGAAAATTTTTGCCAAGTTAGAAGAGGTTGATCCCTCTAATATCATTATTCTGCAAAAAATCTTATTAATCGACTGTTGGTAAAAATATATAGAGAAAATCATGGCTGTAGTGTACCACTTTTAAAAGGTTCAGACTGAAGGCTTTGTAAGTAATTTTTATGAAGTTATTATATTTTCTTAATAAAGTGTTTTCATGTTTTGGAGGTGAGGAGCGAAAGATACTGCGTGGCAGCAACTATCAATAATATCCATTTTTGTTTCTAAGTAGACGTCTTATGAACGGCATTTTATAACCAAAGCGAAAAATTAAGATCTTAAATTGCATTGTGTTTCTAATTTAGGTGATTAAGAAATACATTTTTATCTCCGCTTTAAATGACTTTTGCAGGTGAAATTAAAATTCTTGGAAATAAATAATTAGGTATGTAAGACGGAATGTTTTTTTTTTTTTTTTTTTTTTTTTAGTAATTTTAACTTCCAGAATATGATAGCAAACAAGACGCTAGAGTTTGGTTGAAGTTCAAGCAAATTAGTTGTTCTGGTAATTATTCCGCTGCATTATGAAATTAATCGCTGCTTCCCTTGATTAATACTAATTTGCTCAATGGTGGCCGTTTTATCAAACTACGTGTTTTGGAATGTCCTCAGTATATTCTTGTTCATTTAAAATTTTCCAAAAATTTAATGAACGAATGCATTCTTGTATGTGTAACTGGCATGACAATATGAACAGAAACTCTTATTTTGCGACCTTCTTATATTGAATAAAAGCACAACGTAAATCCCCGGTGTGGAATGCCTTTTTGACAGAGTTGTTAAGAGCACTTATCTGTACACCCACAATATGAAAATAAGCTGAGCATTGACAAAACAATTTGAAGTATTAAGTGAAATTCTCTCAAATATAACAATTATTAGTGCAAGAAATAAAGTCATCTTTATTTTTCAAAAGCTGCACTTCCCTTTAAATTTTACGAATAATTTATAAAGTAAATTTAAGACAAATTTTTAAAAAAAAGTAGCTGGGAAAAAAAGATATATTTTCTATAATCCTTTTGCAGTATATTTTACAATAAATATAATTTTTAAATAAAGTTTTTATTTAAAGGTGAACTAAAAGGTATAATTTTTTTTTTAAATTTTGAAATAACATATAATTTCTGAAATGCTTGAGGTGTTTATACTATTTTTGATCTCATATATAAGCAAGTACCTACAGGGAACAAGTTATCGGTTATTACCTATTAGGTATCTTAGTTAAGCACCTATAGCTTTTATAAATAATGTATTATTTTGCATTTAAAAACTTTATATTTTAGGAAATCTTTAAACAAAAGCTTTAAAAAAATTACAATTTTCTTTAATTATTTACTTCTTTTTAGCCTGGAAATTTAAGATAAAACGTCAATTACATGGTTACATATGAAAGCAAATTTTCAACTGATTCGGACATTGTTAAGTGCAAGGCTTGGCCTCCAACATTCTTAATTCTGTAATTTCTTGAGCATATTGTAATATTGTTTTGCTTTTGGAGTTTTTCGAGTATGCTAAATTTCAAATAATTTAAATGGTAGGAATTGGGTTGAAATTCGAGTGCAAATTTTGAAATCCCTCTGGAAAGGCATGCATTGATGAGAAACGAGCAAGTTAAATAAAATCTTGTAAAAATGGCTATCCTCATGTTTACTAACATATGAAATTAAAGCAATCTGTAGATTATACTTGCAATATTACTCCAAGGCAAAGACATTAAAAATATTTATTTTATGTAGTAATATCATCTTCGTCTTTAATTCTTTCAAATTACGTCTCTGCATCCGAGCAAATATCCATGAAATAAGTTTGATGTACCTGAATATCTCTCATTGGTATTATAATTAACCTACTGGTATTGCGAAACCGTTCTAACATAACATACAAATATAATTCCAATTCCGATCAGAAACTTCCCATTATCCCTTTCTGACCTTTCTAATTGAATGTCTTAACACGCGAAAGAGTTTAAAATGAATCTCTATCCACTTCCTGTTTTACAGGGAAGAACAATCACCGAAATCTGTTCAAAATGCGGAAATAAAACGAAAAGCTTCAAGAGTACATTAGCGTTAAAGTGAAACACTGTAATTACCATCTGCAAACATGAGACTTCAGTAATCTCTAACTTGTTTCGGGTCCAGGCAATAATCGCGTTTAATTCCTCTAACATATATACTCGCTGCTGAAGCCAGAATGGCTTAAGTGGAGCTGTAACAGGAAGACTCCCAATGATCCTGTAACCAGTTACTGTTTTACGGAGAAGAACAATTCCCGAAATCTATTCAAAATACGGAAATGGAGTGAAAAATTTCTGAAACGCGTTAACGGTAAGGTGCAAGAGTTATTGTCTGCAAACACTTGCAACTTCGGTAATCTCTTAACTTCTTTCCGGTTCATCCCTCGCCCCGATTAAATCCTCTGACATAATCACTTCTAAAGCTAGAATGGCTTAAATATAGAGGCGTGATGTTGTCACTAAGCGGTTGTTTCCGTTACTGAGTTTTTGAGAGCCGTTTTTTCGCCACTTCCAGAAGCGCAAAATATATAAATAAATAAACGAAAATTTAATAATATATAAAGGAAATTTATATATTATTTTTCAATATGCTTAAGATAGTTCACTTTGGACATAAAATTAACTAAAGACATTTCGCGCATATCAAACTTTATATATTAACCAGTTCTTTTTTAAACTAAAAGTTCAGAAATTTAAAGCTGTAATGAATTACATTACTAGAATAAAAATTTTCCTTATTCTAACAGGTATGATAATTTGAAAATTTTAAATATCATCATAAAATTGAGGAGTTTGCACCCTCCTCCTTAATGCGGGCAATGATTCAAAAGCCTGTGTAACATGGTGCTAAACATACCTCCCATGGAGGAGGAGAAATAGTATTAGCTTTTGTCACTATGTCGAAGGTTCGGTAGTATAAAAGCAATAACATTAGGCTTCCCTTAGAACGCTACACGCCTTTTGAGCTTAAAAAAACTTTTGTTATGATTTAAATGTCGTATTTCATTTCATTATACCCTCGCATCATAAGGGGCATTACAATAACATTGCACACATGTGACAATTAAACAAGGTTCACTTTCATATTTTGTCTTCTGACGAACTCTGTTTAAATCCCATAATATAATTTTGAAAGGTGTCTCGGAATATTTAATTTTTTATTGGATAGTATCAAATCTAATTAACTGTTTGAATTTTTTTGTTAATAGTCTGCAATATGTATTATTTAGAATAATTATGAAAATGGAGGAGGGGGACTGTTATGTATTCCAAAATTGTTATATTTATTGTTATAATGAAGTTTTAAATAAATTTGTAAAAAAGTTCTTAATCAATATTTCAAATATTTATAAAGATTAAATGGTTGTTTTTATAGATGGAAGGACCAGATTTAGCTAAATTATACCAAATACTCATTAATTTATCAGTAACAAAGTTATATAAAAATTGGTTATAAATAGTTATAAATGTAGATGTCAGGAGAAGGAAAAAATAATATTTTACACTCAAAAACAGTGAAAATAGCGCACCAAGAATGTGTGTTATTTTCAGTGTTCAGAGCAATGATTCAACCCTGTATAGTTCGAATTGAAATGGAATTTAATAAATATAATTATATAGATGAGAAATTCAATTGATGTCCAAGTTTAAAGACAATTAAACAAACACAGAGAGTACAATTATACAAATACAGTGCAATTTCAATAACGCTATGTACCACCTCCTGTTGCAATACGTGCCTCAACATGATTCGTCATTGGGATGATTAGACGTCGATTCTGTCCTGAGGATGATGGTCCCAGAAATCTTGAATAGCCACTTTTAAATCATGTACAGAGTGACATGGTGGGATTCAGCACGTCCCACAAAAGTTCTGTAGATGACAAATCAGGGGTGCCGGCTGACCATAGAAGAGTCTGAACATGACGTAGATCGTCTAGAACCATTCGTGTTGTACGTACATGAGTATTATACTGCTGAAGAATTGTACTGAAAGACCATTTAGCAAAGTTCCTACAATGGGGTATAGAAGGCCATGAACATAACCCTGCCCCGTTAAGACTCCACGTTCCACAATTAGAGTGAACTGGCTATCATAGGACTATTGCCCAGTAGATCATTCCGTTTTCTTTGCGAACAGTGTATCACGTGACAGCTTGGGTTGAAATGTACCGTTCATCAGAGATCATCCATACCAGTACGTGGTTATCATCTGTCCCCAAAACGAGCCGGGATTCGTCACTAAACACCACGTTTTGCCTATGGCATTCCATGTCTCTCTAGCTTAAGAACCATTTTGGATAGAATCGTCAATATTTCGGTGTTAAAGGCATTACATGAAAAGAGCTCTTGAAACTAGATTCGCTTCAGTAAGACGTATGGAAAGGATCTGTGGAACAACTGGAAGCCCTACATCTGATTGTATCGTAGATCGAGTCACTGTGGGATTTATGAGCGTTTGCTGCACGATCTTTCGTCGTCTTCCTGTTCGCTCTAGACCCAGATCCTCACTCGTGAGTACCATATTGTGTCCACTACTCTCAGCATGTTCTCACGCCACACTCAGAATCGACCTGGCGAGCAACACGGCACGTCTACCAACGTGAGATTATCATGACAATGATCATGCCACTCTCAAATTCGCTTAACTGTACGAAATGTCTTCTCACACCTCTGCCTAGCATTGTTCGTTTACTTAAGTCCTACTACAGTCGGAATGATCGTTACGTTTATAAATCTTCCACTGTGCGTCGGTTTATATGGACCCATTTCTTGGTTGCAACGCTATAGCAGAGTGTATGGTCTTGCGCATTGGAACCAAAACTTGGATGATTTTCATACAGGACGTTATTCAATTAGTTTACGAAGTTCCAATTCTGTTGCTCGCTTCCTTCGTGATGCGATATTTTCAATGTTCCTGAGTGTTTATAAAAGTTTACTGATATTGCTTGGTATTGAATTTTAAACTCTTTTTGAGGGCTGTATAAATATGATAACATCATATGTCATAAAAATAACTGTGACATAAATGATTAACTTATAAACTTTCAGTTTTTTGTCCATTAATAAGAATATGACTTTTCTGTCTATTTCATCGCTAACTTGTTGTAATACCCAAAACATACAAACTTCTAAAACAGAAAAAGTTACCGACAATTGACTACACAAAGAATGAAAGCAAACGATAAGGTGATTAAAATCAAACTGAAATTTAAATAATAAAATAAAGGAATCTTATACATTATTAAAAGAGACAATAATGTTCTATTTCAGATACTAATATTAATGCCAATGATAAATTAATGCAAGTAATTAAATATGTCTTGTTGATGCTGATGTTGGTTTTTCTGGAGCAATCACTTCGCTAAGTAAACTAAATGTATTATAAGATGAATTTAACTATTGCTACCGTTAAATGAAAGTAAAATGAATATTATTCTTTAATTTTAGTAAATAATATTTCCCTGTCCTTTTTGTGTGAAACATGTTGAACAGATTTGGAAATGTGCATGTATACAAAACAAATTGGAAGTATCAGCGTATTTTCAAATATATTTTCTTTCCAGAAATTTATTGATTTAATATATAATTAAGTGTCTAATCCATAAATCAATTTTACTGTACACGGTCAACATGAATTAATGACTAGATCTCAAATACTTATATTTTTGAAACTATTACACATATTACAAAAAGTGTATACTCGAAATCTAATAAAACTATTCCAATTTTTTCCTCGCCTTCGATCAATAAATTGCAAAACACCCATAGAACTCTGTGGTTGAAATTCAAGAATGGCTACAATGACAGAGAAGAGTTTTAAGTTTAATCAAGAATACATATAATTAGAAAATTATACACACACACACACACACATATATATATATATATATATATATATATATATATTTAAAACTATGATGAATTGTTTCAATACTTACATTACAGATGCCAATAAAATCTTACAAAATACTGTTAGTTTGTTGATGCTAGCATTAAAATAATGAAGTTATGAATTATTTAAATGATAAACAGATTTACTTTATTCAAAAATATGACTTTAAAGATTTGTTTAATTATATAGAAATAGAAGATTGAATTAATGATACCATGATTATTTTTTAAAATCTAAAAATTGACCTTTATATATATTTTGAGAAAAATTAAAATTTCTTTTTGATCTAGTTTTAAAAGAAAACTATACTATTTATAATGATAAAAAATAAACTTATTAAAGTTGTACAACATGCTGGATCAGCCAGTCTAACCAATATTTCTATACATTTCTATGAATAAATTTTATAGACAACAATAAATTCATTTTCTTAGGTAAAATAAGAAAAATTTGCTTAGATATATTGATGACTTTTTAGTTTTTCAAAACAATTTCAAGCCTGAACTTAAAATAAATTTATAATTATATTTTCAATGGTACTTTTTTAAATATTTGATTAAAACTAGTAGACATTCGTGTGGATCAGATTTTTTATTTTTTTACACAGAAATTGTAGTTGTGATAGGACTATTGTTAGTACCTTTGACAAGGAAATAATTACTTTTTTCCATTTAATAAAGCTTCTTTCTTTGATAAAAATTTATGTTTAAATTCTTGTATAAATATATTCGCTTACATAGAAGTATCAAATTATTTAATATGCCTTGGAATTATCAGAATAATTAAGTAATTTCTGTATCAGAGGTTTAAAGGCTAATTACTCTATCAAATTTTTAAATATAAATTTTACAAAATAAAAATTACAAAAAAGATTATTTTTGAAATTATAATTCAATTTAATTTCTTTGAATTCTTAAAAAATACTTTAAATGGGCATTTTTAATTAATTAGTTTATTTATTTCAATTTATGATAAAAATTCATAATTTTCCTTTCACTTGTTATTATTTATTTTCTTTTCCTGATTACTGTTCACAGATATCCCTCCTTAAATTTAAGGTAGAAATGATGATGTGTAATAAAATTCGAGCTTTATGCTTCCCAATATAGCGCCATCTAGCGCTTCCTCTCATTATTTTCATTGCAGGTTGAAAAATGTCTGTTGAGATGTTTTCTACTACTCTTTTAATATTTGCCCGGGAATTTCGAAACACCCTGCATATATATTTATATACGAACAATGCGATTCCAAATTTCCAAATCTCAGGATCATTCAATTTAAACATCAAATCCATGTTGTTCAGAATACAAAGGAATCAACCAAAAACGTGATCTGTGAATTGAAAGAATTTTGCACAAACAAATAAATCATTAGCCAAACGATAATGAGGGATTTGTGAGGATCAGTCAAAAAAAGGAGCAAGAGACATAAGAAAGGGGTTTAAGAGCTCCTCGGTACTAATCAAATATATGATGGCTTTTAGCTGTATAAATATGTTGAAGTGCAACGCAGAATTCACGAGAGAAGGTTATTTTGAGGATATGTAAACAAAGGATTTAGTCGATCAACATTTGCGTTTCATTTACAAAAATTTCCCCTTTCGTCGAAATTTGAATCAATTGCTTTCTTATAAGAATGTTTTTTCTTTGATCATTTTTAGGTTTAAAGTTACAGCTATCACAATGAAGAAAATATTATAAATATACATCTACCGAATAGATTTTCAAATGATTTTTGAAAACATATTCAATTGAGGATATAGGAATTTACTGTGACGTAATAAAAGTTGCTCCATTTACATGATAATTTTCTTACAAAACTTAAGTACCGGCATTTTTTTTTTTCAGAACTTACTGAGTATGAAATATAATAATCATATAAAAGTAATTATCTATGAAAATTATTTTAAAGCATGTTGCTTGAATTACCTTATTTATATTATCTAAAAAATGAATGAAAAATTTTATTGCCTTTAAACTAGATACTAAAGAGAAAAGATTTTTGAAGACCAAATTAATTTTGCTTAATTTTTCAAAAAAAAAAAAAAAAAAAAAAGTGCGCTCAAGAAAATCAAGATACTTTTAAAAACGTGATCTAGGAAGAAATAATTAAAAAAAAACAACTATTCAACAAAAGTTAACTTGTGTTAAAAGTATTTAGCTCAATGTTGAGGTTTAAAACCACTGTTGAATTAATGCTCATAAAGTGTGTGCTGCTATGTAAAATGTGTGAAAGTAGGTAAATATTATCAGCGATCTTCTGAATCAAGAATGGATGTTATTTTGTTGCACAACAAGTTCATATACATAGAAATTTCTCAAATATGTTAAACACAGTTGTATTAATTTTAACAGGATCATTCATTTTATTAATTTAATCAAATTAATTTGCCTTACAATATTGAATATTTCAGTTATGAAATTAATTGAATAAAAAGTATCCCCAAATACTAAAAATATTTCCATTTTTTATAAGCTTTTATATATCTTGTTTTGTTCATATGTATATATGATGTTTTTCCAGAGAGATTTCAAAATTTGTATTCGAATTCTAACCCACCCACTTCATATCATCATATCACACAAATTCGATGAAAATATATAATACTATGGAATATGTTCAGGCCGTGACTGACTTAGGCAAGCCTGGGGGCTCAGACCTTCCAATTAAACGCTTCCTGTTCAGTTGAAAATTTTCGCATATGTTTAGCTCACATAATAATGTTTCAAACTTAAATGTCCAGACTAAAAATAATGAGCAAATATAAGTAAGAAAATTATCAGGCTTTTAAAAGATAAACCTAAAGGTATAAAAATATTTTTAATGTTAATTAATGCGCAATTTAAGAAAACTTGAGCCGTTGACACTTCTTTGGATCTCATATATAATTATGTGGTACCTATGGCACTTAATTTATCGGTAATTACATACCTTAGTTAAAACTTATAAGATTTTATAAAAAAAAGTATCAATTAACACTTAAAAATTAATTTTATACCTTTTCGTCTATTTTTAAATAAAAGCTGGATTTAAAACTGTTTTTACTTGTATTTTTAATATTTATAATATGTTTTATTTATTTAATGTTTTTTTTTATACAGTTGATTTTTAAAAAGCCCGTGGTTTCAACCTTAAATGCTAGCAATGTGTAAGCACTCTCCACGGAATATGAGGAGATAACTCAAATGTTTCAGTTTAATAATCCCACTGTGGTTCAAAAAATTCAGGAGCGTTGCCAATGGTTTCGGAACCTTATGGCAGGTAGAAATAGACAGCCGCAAAATGTTCGATAAGCAAACGAAATGTTCTATTGGTTAGGTACGAAAATTGAATGTGAAACAACACTAAATAATTGTCGAGGTTCCTTATTTAATCATTTATGGTTATTGTATTTTTAGGAAATTTTTTATAGATGTAATTTGAAAATCAAAAATATTTTCTCTCTTAACAGATGACCCAAATATAATGTTATTTGCCATTATGGCCAGAAAGCAGCAAAGCCATCCAACACAAAGTATTTGATTTAGGCCGGCGATGGAGCTGCAGTTGTGATTCTTGAATTTCATGTTACTCCAACATATATAGCAGTAACATGAAATTTTCTTTCAATGGGGCCAATCTTATGATGGACTTTATTGTTATACAATTGTTGATATTCTGGACAAGGAAAATGCTTCTAATTTAACAGATTATAAATCTTCTTTTATTTTGCATGAACCCTTTCACTACCGGAGGGAGAAAAACGAAGTGCTTCTTTTGACACGCAGCTTCTTACCGCGGAGTGTCACTCTGTGCCCAGACGATTTTAATTATTAAGCCTAATTCGCAAAAAAATAGGCAATTCAATAGAATATTTTGGTTTTTACATATATTATTTAAAATGCATTAAACTTAATATATACGAAAGAAAAAAAGATTTAATCAAAAATTGCATGTTTTATACATAAAATTAAATAAAAATCATATTATTTAAGAAAATACAAAATATACTTGCATTTGTTACATAAATTTCATGGTGTAATGATATGCCATTATATGGAATATATAGATATAAAAGATAAATCTTATTTTGCTGTATGGTATATTTATAAAAAAAAATTCAATGCATAGTACAACATCATATGTCTTACACACATATTTTGACGCTTCACACCAGATTTTGAGCAAAGGGCACATCTTAGTCCCCCCCCCTTTTTTTTACTTTATTGTACATATTTGGACTATTTTCGTTAACCTTACTGTCAGATTCATTCATTATTTCGCAAATTTCAGTATTAGATAAACACTTTCTTTTCGTCATGAGTGTCGCTACAAATAAAATCTGACCGAATGAAACGAACAGCTGAGAGCATCTGCTACCAAAAGCCCTAACCCCCATAAAGGGCCATAAATTCTCATTCGAACTTCTAAGAAGCAAGCAAGAAAGAAAAAAGCAAACCGAAAGCAAGTGCACCCTTTAAATCATGTCATTACATTTAAAGAGTCGCGCCTCCATATGTGCTTTTAACAATTATCCCCCTCCTGGTAGCCAGAAGTGAATTCCGAGCCGATATCACCAAGGTCAGCACTCCAAATAACCTATCTATACAGATTTCGAGGTATTGTTACGCCATATAGTAACATGAAAAAAATTAAACCGAACGTTCTCATCAAACGTATCTCTATTGATATGTTTGTCTGCAGCAGACATTCTCGGAACGTATCTAATGTGATACGCTGGGTACAGAAGAGCAAAGGCGTGTGTATTGCATGTGATACGCTGAACGGGTTATTGGAATATCAAAATTTCAGGCCAGAATTAATGAAGCCATATTGAACTAACTCATTGTATAATAAGCAAGTTCTTGCTGGTATTTTTACCTTTGCGGGAGATAAAGGCATTCAAAACGTCATATGTAGACTTGTTAGTGAAAACATTGTGAGTCTTACTTTTGACCAGAGACGGAAATTAATTCTGAGCTGCACCGTTTGCAATTCTTCTCAGGTATCCACCAACCATCTTAAACTTGCATGGAGCTTGACAGAAAGCACTTTACTGCTGCAGATCATTTTGCTTTTCATTTCTGGCAGAGTCTTGTTCTCGTGGACTTGGTCTCTGACAAGACATTTTGGAATAAATCATCTCGGCAACAACGAAGCTATCTTGTTATGTTGACTTTAATGATATAGTAGCTTTTAATTTATGTAAGGAAATCATTGTATTTAATGAACGAAATTATCTGAAAAAATTATCATCAAACTACATAACACTAAAAAAAATTAATACACATATATTGATAGTATGATGATTGTTGCCATGGCTTGTAATAATGGATAAGAAATCCAGCGATGGAGGTAGTACAAACACTTTAAATTTTATGAAATTCGTAAGTTAATTGAACAAGGTAACATTAAATATGCTCTTAACTATAAAATATTTAGAATGTAGATATTTTAAGTTGTGGGTGCTTTAAAGCTAATCGAAGGCTGAGATGAAAAACCAATAGGCTTTGTACCGACTAATCAGAAACGAAGATACGCAGCAGAGAGTACGCAGGAGAGGAATGTTACGATAGATGTAGCAATAGAATCGGAAACACTGTACAATGGCAAAAAGTAACATAAATTTTTTTTCTTATGGCTTTGAAACAATTAAAAACATAATAAATTCATTATAGCGAAAGGCAATCGAATAATTAATCATTTCCGATCAATAAATTAAAACTATGGATCAAACTTTACGTGCCCGAAATAGTACTAAAATTACATTTTTGAAAACATTGTTTCCTATGTCCATATTTTAAAATTATGTTTGTATAATTAATAAATACTTACTTACAGGATTATTTTGTTGCAAACTTTCGCATATTTTGATAGATACAATGTTATGTTTCTATTTTTCAGAAAGTGAAGAGGAAACATATGATTACGAGGATGATCTGAAAAGTTTCCCACCTAAAGGTGAAGATGGCAGCACTCTTCAATAAAAGCAAAAGAATGTGGTTGCACATCCTTTGGAAGGTATTCACCAAAATTTCAGCCATTTTAGTAAGTGCAGTTGTGGTTTGGCAACCGTTTGAGCGAGTTGATGTGAGTGTTTCTGTGAAAATGGGAAATCAATAACTCTATCGTATAGAGCTATCATTAAATATTTGTTTCTGAAAGGCAATACGCCTACGCAAATAAAAGATGAGTTAGTCGCCTTACACTGGACTCAACAACATCGTTTACCACCGTGAAATCTTGGGCAGATAAATTTAATTGTGGCCATATCAGCAAGGGAGATGAAGAACGTTCGGGACGTCCAAAACTTACAATCATCGACCATAACATCGCTGAATTTCACCAAATAGTGTTTAACAACCATCAAAGAAAAGTGAAAGAGATAGAAGAGGCTATAAATATGTTCAAAGAACGTGTTTGTCACATATTGAAATAAAGTTTAGGCATGAAAAAGCTGACAGCGCGTTTAATGCAATGATAGCTCGCGTCAGACTGAATATTTCCAACGCTCAGTTGGAGCAGTGGAGGCACAATAAATCAGAGTTTGGGCGCCGATTACTTACTGTGGATGAAACTTGAATACACCATTATACGTCCGAAACATAAATACAATCAAACTAGTAGACTGCGAAAGGGGAATCGGCTCCAAAATAACGCAAAAACTGGGGGGTTTTTTTTGGCTAAGAAAGTAATATCAACTATTTTTGTGGGGTAGTCATGGAGTTATCTTATACGATTACATTCAAAGAGGACCAAACCATTATAGGAACATATTACTCATCATTACTTGACACGCTAAAGGCAGAAATTGCGGGAAAACGGCCATATTGGAAGAAAAAAAATTATGTATTATCAAGACAATGCACTGGCCCACACCTCAACGGTTGCCAAGAAGAAAATCATCGAATTACGGTTTGAACTGAATAACCACCCTCCTTACTCTCCAGATATAGCCCCAAGTGACTTCTTTTTGTTCCCTAACCTAAAACTTGCGTTTGGAAGACAGAATTTTGTCAAATGAAGAGGCCTACACCTTCGCAAAGAATTATTTTGCAGAGAAAGACTCCGAGCATACTATTTGGACGAATTAAAGAGATGAGAGCATCGCTGATTGAAGTGTATATATATATATATATATATATCGTAAGTTTTAGAGATCCTTTTAAGCATTTTATCTGCTTCACAGCACAGATATATGCATGTTTAATATATTGTTAAAGCTAAGAGTGAAATATATTAATCAGAATTTGTTTTTCAACTTCAGCGTAAATGTCAATTTTTACTAAATTTAAACAAACATAGCCAACATTTGAAAAATGGAAAAAAGCTCATTAAAATGACTTTTGAATTTATAATTTTATACACCATTGTAACTATAAAGTTTTTCTTTCACAAAAAGTTCATTTTTTTTTTCAACAAAAAAGTGCTCCAAAGGTAGACACATGCCTTTAAAATCAAATATTTTTTCAACATTAATTTTAATGAATGTTTTATATCATTTTATAATGTTTTATGTCATTATGTAATAAGATGTTTAAGACTTCACTGATTCTCTTAAGCCCTACATTCCTGGCAAAATGTGTGTGTATATATATATATATATATATATATATATATTGCTGATTTTATGCGAGTAAATATTTATTGTCTTCAAATATTTTTTCTCTAGTTTTTGTAATTGTTTGTTCTATAAAAGTATATTTTTTTAATTTGCGGTTCGTTAAAATTTTAAGGAATGTTTTAATATTTATAGAATTTTGCTCTTTACATAAAAAGAAAAATATATTTTTAATTTCTTCACGCAAAGTAGTTATATTTGTATGATAATTTAATGTATAGGTACATATGTATATTTGCATCTACTTAAACATTCTGATATTTCACTCATATTTGCCCAATGAAATTGAATAAATATTCTTTTCCTTTTCGTCATTAAAAATTAAAACATATAAAATATGGGATTATTATCAATGCATGAAGGTGTCACGTATCTTTTAGAAAACTAAAAATATAGCAAAATCAGGTGTATTTTTAAAGCGCTTTAATTTTCTAGCATTGTTTTCAGGAATGTAAATTTTTAGAGAATAAAAAGCCCCATAATGTATTAATTAAAACCTATCCATTGAACAACAATTAATTCTCCCTTGATAATAAATATGCTCTGTCACAATTACTTAATATAAATTTAAATTATTTTATTTCACTTCACAGTATAAATGTATTGCGTTAATTAGCCAGAAATATTAAATTTTAAAATTCGCTACTTGCATATGATTTTCCTTCTTTTACAGTTAAATTTTTATGAGAATAATATTTTTGCTTGATGAACTTATTTTGTTATGGAGATTAAAATATCTCTCTGAAATCTGAAACCTTTTTAGATTCATAAATGTCTCGAAACTCTGTTGGTGTACACGCTCACCAACAGTCATTCAATAAAATAATTGGATGATTTTTAGTTTGCTTTTATTGCCATCATTAAAAAGGACAATTTATTCATTTGTATAAATCTCAATTATCTCTTTATTTCAACCCAAGTTTTTCGGGCATATTACTTTTTTGTATTCTTTAATGTTTTGTGTCCCACCTAGACATTTGTGTAGAAGTTAAGTTTGTGATAGATTGTTAAATACTGGCTTTATGAAATTCAATTCCACCATTGGCAGTTTCTTTTTATGTTTAAAACCACCCGCACAACCTTCTAATAAACTCTTTTGCTATTTTGACTAAGAATTAGGACAAAAACATTTTCTATGGTTCTTTATCACTTGAACGAAAAGGAAAATACCCGGCCCAAATAGCCTGTATTATTTTACCTGATTGCAATTAAACTATTTTCAGTAATCAAGCGCATTATTTTGCAGATCAGTATGCCCCGAATTGACTTTCTATCAATGAGTATCAGCTTCTATTTTCGCAAACAAACCTTCAATCTTGTTTGGAAGTTCCCGACACATTCTAGTTTTGTTACTGGATTGCCTCTTTAGAATGGATGCAGCATTAGATAAAAAGATTTCGCCTCGCCGTCTCTAATATAAGAAGCCTATTTCAAAGAATGATTACTTTCTTACTGCCGAAATATTCTAACCATTCCATCAGTTTCCATCAAATCAGCCCAACCACTGAGATTTATCAAACACTCGTTTTTGAGTTGTGTTTTCCACTGTTTATAAGCAGGTGACCCTTTTCGTTGTTTCCTCAAATTACTCACCTTATAATAAGAAGATAAAACTTTCGCATTAATCATCTTTCCGATTCTGTCCTCTATAACTGAGCGTAAGCCAACACGAGAAGAATAACTACATGTGTTTTCCAGTCCCATTCCCACTTATAATAATGTCTGACGAACTTCTGTCACCTCTGCCAAAGCAGTGATTTGCAATGGTGCTTCCGAAACTTCTTTGATGCGCTTTCGCACGGTATTCACAGCATTATTGTAAGGCCTTTCAGCTACTGGTGGAAGAAAGTCCATGTCCATGATACCACAGAAAGTTATCATTGCGCCATACCTCTGTCTGATTGCCGTCATTGAATACACTAAACGTCTGTTCTTTTTTCAGGAATGTTTTGTTCTTTTATCGAAAATTTTGAAATTTTTAAAGAACATTGCATACTGTAGTTCTCACATTCCATTGAATAAATACTAAATTAAACTTTAATGTATTTATATCTGTTCGGTGATATTTACATCACATATTTTGCAAGAAGCATCGATATGAATATTTGTAAAAATGATATGTTTTTGTCGACCACTCCAAAACTATCAAAACTTTATTCATTTTCAATAAATGACGATTCTGCTTGAATCTTTTTTTCCCCAGATGCATTGTTGTTTTTCGATTCTGGCACACTTTTTTCATATATACATTTTGTATACATATTACTTGTAAACTTCTTTTGGGGGAACATTTACCTGACTGTTTTTTTTAACAGAATAATATTGACTTATCTTTTAAACTTATGAAGATTTGAAAACTTTAATTCTACTTAAATAATACTCATATAAAGCTTACATCAGAATACGAAATGCTGAAAGCGAAAGCTCAGATTCAGATAGCAATGTATCAAAACAAATGTTAAAATTATAGACAATTAGTAAAAGTTGTAGTTAGTATTTAGAATAAGAATAATAATATTTTATACTTGTTCTCAAGTATTTTGTCATAATAAAATTCAAAATATTAGCACGATAGATAAACTGCTGTTGCCTGGCAAATGACAGCTGTCAACAAGAAGCCAAAACGCAAACATTGTTTAAATCCCAATTTCCGCTCGCTTTATTTTCTTAATAGCTACCGTTCTATTGGGAATATATACGGGGTTTCTTTAAAATGATTCAGAATTTTTTTTATATTAAATAAAACAGCAACAAAAAATCCAAATTTTTCAAATTGTAAAAGGTATAAAATCCAGATAGTATCATTTGCTTTAAATAAATCAATGCGAATAGTTGTAATTTGAAATTAATCTATACAAGTACAGTGTTTTTAGTTTTAGATAAGAAATAACATTACATTGAATAGTATATAAAAATTTCTTAAATAATGGTTTTACATGTATATAAGAGTATTATATAAAAATATCTTGATTAATAGTTACAGTTATGGTTAATTATATAATACGCATGTCGGCAGGCAGCATTAAATACCTTTTGTAAGTTGTGAATGTTACATAAAATCTCTCTTTCTTTCAATCGTTTCAATTTAAAAGTAAAATATTTCAAATACAGTTTATTTTATTTTAATTAAATTTAAATCCTTAAAAGGTTATATGAAATTTCAGAGGGAATAATACGTTGTCATTTCTACTTGAAAACAAAGGTTAATTTATTAAAACTGTTAATAAGAAATTAAATAATAATTTTAATTTATGTCTGCGTAAAACATGAGTACACAATATATAGCTAAAATTACTTAAGAAATATATTTTTTTGAAAGAATGAAATATATATAAAAGGGAGGAACTCATTTAAAAAAGAAAATAAATGATCAGATGTTAATTAAGGCTTAATAAATAAATATTTAAATCTAATAAATTTAATTCTTATAAATGATTCATACGAAAGTTAAAATATTTTTGAATTGGTGAAAATAATTATATTTCGATCATATATAAACATTTATGTATATGCACATATATATAAATTTGCAAATTCTAAAGATTCCAGCCTTAAATGTAAAAATTTATGCTTAAAAAAAGGGCAGATTTTATTTTAGCCTACGCCATGGCGATAAATAAAAAATGGCTCTTAAAAACGTGATAAATACACCGTAGTGGCAACCTTGATACTGTTCACCAACTTCTGGATTAAAGAAGAATTATACTAATTAAGATTACATATACTGTAAAAATTAAAAAAAATATACATACATTCTTTTTTTCGGTCGCACTTTTTATCAGAAATTATTTTTCACCTACGTATGTATGGGAAATTGTACAATACTCTATTACTATTTTTATGTTTAATATGTTTGTATTACATAACTTATGCGTTTTTATTTACTGTACAAACAATTGAGAACGTATTAGTTATTTTTTCCCTTATGAACAATAATTATACGTACATGGATTAAATTTGAGTGTTTTATACGCGATTTTTATAACTCGATCGAATGAAGATAAGAGTTGAAGAATAGAAGTCTGACTTCCGCCGCCCATTTAGTCGGATTTTAGTTTAATTTAGTTTTTATTAACGTCGCACTAGAAGCAACACGAGGGCTACACGAGGGCTATTGGTGACGGACCTCGTAATTTTGAACCACGGTCAGGTGACGAGGACGACACCTGAGCTGGCACCCCCCTCTCCTAACATCCACACCACGGCAACGGGAGGACTTTGGGCCCCGAACAGATTTAACGTGCATCAGCCCCGGCTACACGGCGGGTCTTTGGCGGCCAAGGATCGAATCCGCGACTGAGCGAAAACCGCCGGCCGCTAGTCCACCCCATTTAGTCGGAACGGAACTCTATCGAAAGTCGTGGATATACTGTAATGTCCTTAGTTTTAGTAGAGTCCAGATTTACATAGTCTCAATACGGGAACTTTAAAAACTTTAAAAAATTCCCTTATATTCTTAAGTTAATGACTGAGATTCTAACCGACTGATTATTCTAAAAAAAAGAAATACCAATTTTGAAATTACTGCAAATATTTATATTTATTGAAATAAATCACTGAAAGATTACAATGTAAATTCATGTGTTGCTTATTCTTTTTTAAAATGTTATAAATCAAGAATCTACTCTTAAGTTATCTAGTTCTTAACAATTTTTATCCATAAAAGTTAATTAAATAGATCTAATAAATTTTTAATGAAATTCAAAAAAATATTTTTAATAAGAAATCGTGCATATGAGAGAAAAAATTCTTTACGAACTTTTAATTTTAAAAAATATATATATTAACATTTTATAATATCCTAATAAACTATATTAAAATAAATTAATAATTGGGAAAAATCATGAAATCATCATTAAAGAGATCATTGTTTATTTACTAATAGGTATTTATACAACCTGAAAGCAGAAGAGAAAATTCAAATATATCGATATTTAATTTTTACGTTATAGAACTTTCAATTGTTTACTTTACTATCATTGAATAGTTTTGTTTTATACAGCATAATAATTCTACAATATATAACCGTCATTCTTGTTGTTATCAGCTTGGAACCTTCGAAATGAGTAGAAAAAAACAGCACTTAACTATCTTGATTACGGAAGAAATTTACAACTGTTATCCTTATAGTGCGTTCGAATGAAATATCAATTTAATGTTAATTTAGCTAATTCTTTTTTTGTAACATTTAAAGTATTGTTCCCTTTAAAAGATACCTTTTAGCACCTGTTGTAATCTATGCTCAATTTCTTTATTGATTAAATTTTTATATCGACATTTTTTTGTATAAAAAATTCTCAACAGAAATGAAATGCTGAAATGCGTTTACTTATACCCATTTTTCCTGAGAAAAATGAGATTTCTTTTTGAAAAACCATATTTAAATTACACAGATCACAAAAATAGACAATTAGCATAAAAATAATCTGCTGCTATCTATTATAAATAATACAAATTATTCAAATCAGAGTATCTTTAAACATCTAGTATTTCAATTTTGTGTAAAAGAACTTAGTAAACCCTGAATTGTTCTTGGTTTCTATTGTATCTTTTTCACAAAATCATTTTTTTTGTATTCCAAACTCTCTTTGATATTTAAATTTTGTTTCAAAACCTCCGCAACTTAAAATTATGTTAATGAAAAAATAAAATAAATAGAAAAGAATTTTTTAACTGTGTATCTCTTAAATGAATCATTAAATTGTGTATCTTTAAAGTTTGGAAAACTAAATCTTTAATTATTTAAGGTTTCTTTTTTGTATTCAAAACTAAATGTGTACAACAGTTCATGTGGACAATTTCTAAGATACAGTTTTGCAGAGTAATACAAATAGAACAATTCTATAAGAAAATAAAAAGTTCCCTAGCTGCATTAAAATACAGTGAAATATTTAGAATAAATTTCATTGAACTCTTTTTTTTTTCAATGAAACGAAGCATTTTCAAATTGTAATTCAAAAGAAGTTTAGAGGAGTTTCACTTCAGAAAGTATTGTTATATTCATGTGAGGAGTAATCAAAAAGAAATGCAAATGTAAATTACTGATAACCCAATCGGAGGCTACGAGTTTCTTTTAAATTGAAATTCCTATAAAAATCAAAACAAAACTGAAAAATTAAGGAACGGTAGCAAGTTTCTACAGAAACTCAAAGTAGAAGAAGAAGATTCAAACCTAATAAATTTTTTTTTAACACAAACTGTTTTGAAATTCAGGAAAATACACATTGCTGCCTCATTTACATATTTATTGAAATCGGGATTGAAGGTGATACGGTTGCCTTAAAATTCAACAGTTGGTGAAAAAGTTGTATATATACTTTCTGTACCGCAGAAATATATTTACGCTAAAGTATATATGTATTTGCCTGTATCGTACTTCATTTTTTGAATTTTATTTAGTATGATTATTTTCAGGAAATACTAACTTTTAAATCCCTTACGATAATTGTAAATATTTTTCTAATATTGCTAACAGAATTTCCTTTCATTTAAACTTAGTAAGGTATATGAAAAGTTAATTTTTTTCTTATTACACTTTAGGTAACTCTTTGAGGCACCTTATCCTTCTGCGTTATTTTTAGTTTTTGTGTTCATTTAAATCTACTTTTCTGTTTTGCTTTGTTTTCTGAGCATGAATTGATTTTTTAAGAAAAGAGTTTTCCATTTGAATTCCTAAAAATAACTGTGAGTATTTCTTAAAATTTCAGGGCATCAATATGCAATATCTATTTTAGAATGGTGTTAAGAAATAGTAGTGTGTAATTCTGTTCAAAAATTAATAAGGCTTAAAGAAGAAACTATTCTTTGTTGAATATATTACCCCTGAAGTTAATGTTTAATCAAGAATAATATAGAGTGCTATTTAATGTTCCTTTTTAATGCATCCTTTTAGAATTGTATACTTTCTAAAAAATTTATTATTTTCTTAAAATATTAAATTTGCTAGAAAGATAATATATTTTGTTGTTTTTTGTATCAGTTTCATGAGAAATTAGTCAAGTAATGTTTCAGGAATTAAATATTTCAGTATTGAACAAGTAGTAATTTGAACATTTAATAAATTTGTAATGCTATCCCAATTTTCTCTTCTCTAATCTCGAAAACTTTATATTGATTTGAATTGCGTAAGATTACAACTTCTTCCCAACTAAATTAAAACGTAATTAGGCAAATCAGTTGAAGAAAGAAGTTAAGTGAACAAGAGATAATGATATATAAATGAAATATAATTAAAAGGAAAATGAAAGAAGCTAGAGGAATAACAACATGCTAGTAGATATTTATAATTTGGATTGAAGCTTCACGATTACTTTTTTTGGATTGAAACAAATTCTAGTAGAATTGGCTGTTGATGAAAAGATTGTGAAGCAGAGCTAGTGATTTGGAAAGCTAACGTTTCATTATTGGAGCATAATCTAAATTTGACGAATTAAGTGGAATTAAAGGGAGAGCGACATCATATATTCTTCAGTGATTATTAATAAAGTATTTAACCTTGTTTTTACTTATCTTCAATTCTAGTCTAATAATTATTGGTTATGTTTAGAAAAGATAGAAATAGAATTAAAAAACGAAAAACAGGCGTTTCTATATGTATTTGAAATTAATTACTTTAAATTTAAATCTGAATTTAAGCTGAAATATTCCAGAAATATTTTTATTGATAATGAGTCTCATCCAGGTATTCTTTCATTTATATTCTAATAAGTATCATATCAAACAGTCGAATGCCTCAATGATAACTAAAATTTTAAAAAGATTTTAATATTCAAATTTGCACTGTAAAAAAGTAATACAAATTGTAACAATAAGCTAAACAAATCAATTGCAGTAATTTTATCATTATATGAGTATGTCAAAAAATAAGAATCTAACACTTTTAATGCACCATTTTTTATTTATGTTGCTATACTCATTGTATAGTACTGTGCGTGGTAGATATAATTTATCTCTAAGATTGTCAATGTTTTATCTCCAATCAATATTTTAAATATAACATTTAAGTCCTTGTTTATGCTAAGTAATCCATATACTTAGTCCTTAAATGTAGAAATAAATTTTATTTCTTAAAACTATAGTAAATTTTTAAAATACAAAGAATTTCGAATTATATAGTTATATAAAATAAGAAATCGATTATTTAAACACATGTTATGTTTTTTTTTTAGTTTTTTCATTTCAATGATATTACTTTAATTTGTGCCACTGATTCCACTTTCAGCATCAAGTCCATATTAATTTCTAAAATTGTTTATGCAAATATATGTACAAAGAGCTGAAATAAACTAAAATTTCCCTATTGCGAAGTTTCGAACAAAAGCTAATATTTGTTTTAATTCTCAGCTGCAGTATGGTGAACTTGTTTAATTCTTTTAATATGTCCGAGTTCGGCTTTATAGGAAATCTGCAGTTAAGCACTTGATTCTAAATAATGCTAGACATCAAAGAAATTTTGTTAATGCAACTTTTGAAAATAAACCTCCAGAAATTTTATGTGATAACAAAAGTGTGGAAATAGAAAATATTTCAATGTAGGAGAGAAGAAGGAAAAATGTTTCAAATAAAAATATTTACATAAAATCACGTAAGATTTTGCTTTTTCTTTTTATGTATTCATTTTGAAAGTATGACTTTTTTCTGTTTTATCAATTCTAGGTCTTCCAATCAGTCCATGTATATGTTTATAAATATCTGCAAAACGCTGAAATTAACTTCTTTCTTTCTTATTAGAAACCCGATTGAAAATTTATGACCCATAGTAATAGTAATTTTATTTGTAAACAAGTTTCCCAATTCTTGTTATACCTGACCACAATTCTTGTTGTATTTAACTGAAATCAAGTAATTTTTTGCTTTTACTTTTAGTGTGCTCATTTTGAAAGTATGACTTCATTCTGTTCTGTCGATTCAAAGTCTACCAATGAGCCCACTTTAATTTTCAGAATATGTTTATAGACATCTGCAAAACATTAGAGTAAACTTTTATCTCTCTTATTAGAGACGTGATTGAATAGGTATGCCTCCATAGAAATAGCATTTTTATTTGTAAACCAAGTTTCATAATTCGTGTCGCACCTGAAAGCTTCATGTATTCCCTACGTAATCCATTATTAAATTTTCAACATAATTTTACCCCGTTCACACACTTGCACCAATGCATGACTAGTCTGGTAACTCCGTTGCAGAAAATTCCGGTTCTGTTTGTCGGTATCAGGCTTTAACGACAGCTTTCACCTCATTATCTGACAGAAGTGATGTTCCTTAATCTTTTCTTTCATGTTTAGAAAAAGGTGAAAGTCACAAAATGCAAGGTTGGAAGCCATGACGCTTGGCTGTATCAACCTCATTGTCATTTTCTTCAGTTCTCCCCATCTGAGGGCTGGGGGGGGGGGAGGATGTACGAATTTAGAAGACACTTGTAAAATATTGAAAATTGAGTAAAAAATAAAAATGCTATGGCTATTAATGTTTTACGTTTAATCAAGTGTTGAACATAACGGCCTTTTGGGTCTAGAGAAAATACTGATTTCCTTTAAATTGCTCAGCGTCCGAAAGAAGAAAATCGCTACTCTCATTACAATTGTTGCTGTAGTTTAATTTGAAGTATGGCTTCTAAAGGATAATTTTCTAGAATATGTGAAATACTCAATTGCAGTGTGCATAATTTTGCAATTATCCATTTAAATTATTTAACTATTCAGTTTCTTTTTAGTTGAGGATTACTATTTGTTTAACTCTCGCTAGAATGATGTGAAATTAATTAGGACTGTTTTAATTATTTACACGTTTTGTGTTAAGTACGTGTGCATAAAATCTGGTATGAGCTACTTAAATGATTAAAAAGGAATCCAAACCTCCCTAAAAACATTTGAAATGTAAAATTACTAAATTAAAATTATTCTCGGATGTATCTTATGAAAGCAAATAAGCCATTATTTTGTTGTTAATCACCTGAACATCAGCACAGAAAAGAACTTCGCAATTTTGAATTATTTGAGCACTAACGAAGACATCAGAATCGATCAAACCGAAATTCATTTTCTAATAACATTCATATATAACATAGAAACTTTGAAAATTTTAATTAAATTTCACAATCAACCGCTTCTCGCGAATACACAGCCCTCTGATAAGTAAGTTAGATTTAGTATAATGACGCTCATAAACTACTGCCGTCAAAAACGTAGCGAGAAATATTTCATGGGAGAAGGAAGGGGGCTTCCCACTTCAATTCAAATCTCAAAATTAAATTCAAATTTCAATGTTTATTTTCAAGGCGAAAAGAGTATTTATGTGGAATATGGGATATCGAGTATTGTTTTTTTTTTTCTGAAATAACTTTTAAAAATATTCTGTATGAAAAACATTTCAATTTTAAAACTTCAATTTACAATAATTCTTACCGGAAGGGGGGATTATTATCCCCATATCTCTAATCGTCACTAATCCACTGACTGCTATTATATTCGTCAAGTAGTCAAAGTATAAGTTATACAGTTTTAAACTTTCTTTAAATATATTAATCCCACCACTGTCTATTTTCTACCTACTTCCTGTTTCACTATAAACCACACGGTGATAATTTTTCTAACTTTGGCCCTAAAATTCTCCGTTTCATTTCCTATGCAGTCCCTCAAAGGAATCTACCTCATGACTAATGCTGAAGCGGAAGACCCCCAAATAGCATTCATTTCATATCTAGATGACGAGAAGAGATTTAAACTTATCCTCCTTAAATGTTGAGTCCCAATGGTGTCACTTAGAATTAAAGTTCTCGGCAATAACTCCTTAGAAATGTTAGCTGAAATTATTATTGGAAGAATATTAATTTTCCGAGTGAAATTGCAAATGAGACACCAGTGACTGGTCGGGACCCAAACGTTCTGATAATTATTTAGTGAACGCTATTGGAAGATAATAGTTTGCCAAGTTAAAGTATAAATTTGTCAAATATGGCCCTCTTTTGATTATCCATGGCTTTTCGGATTCTCAACATTATTTTCTTGTTGATATTGAAGCAATTAAATTTTGAATGATGAAGAACAAAAAAAATTGATAGAGTATATCAAAAAAGAAGGACGAATAGTTAGATCAGAGCATTTTAAGGATATGCTAAGCATTTAGGTTTAGCAAATAAATCTGAAAATGCCTTATTTGGATGTTTGAAGAATATATTTAAATATTTATTCATGATATAAATCGTTATGATTAATTACCTGTTAGAATTAGAAAAAAAAAATGTGTACATTTTTTGAAAAAATTCGATTACTCTAATAAATATAATTAACTTGAAAAACAAAACTTGATTTTTTTTACGATATACATTTTTAAATACTTTAAATATTATCTAATAAAGATAAATTTATGAGTATATCGTTTACATTTTTAGGACATCCGTGATTCCTGCTACTATGAAAGTAAAAGTGTATTAATTTTTAATGTATCATTAATACACAAGAAGGAGAAGTATAAGACATTTCATTTTCTACTTTCAGTTTAACGTTTCAAGTTGAAATTAAATTAAATACCTGTTATACTTCATACAAAAGCAATAATAAAATAATAATGAATACTTCATATTCATTAAATAGTATTTAATTTATTTATACTTCCCAATTCGTATTTATCGTACATAAAAAAATCTCAAGTAGTACAATATTTTTAAAATGTGTATTAGCAAAAGACTAAGAAAGTATAAATTGGGTAATTTTTTCATTTGATTATAACTGAAACATGTAAAGAAATTTACATGGACATTTCAGTTACATCAGTAATTTTTATACGACATATATGTTAGTCAAGGAGCCAATAGTCAAAGACTTTGTATGACCAATAACAATTTTATGATTTCAATTTTATATTTTAGCGTAATTCTTAAGCAGAATTCTAAAAAGTTACTACTACTAATATGTACTCGTATGATCACGCGTATTTTTTAACATTAGATGAAAGATCATTTGTAATGTCAATTACAGGGTGAATTTTTATCGTTTAGTTATTAGGTATTTATTACTAAATATTGCGAAAAGGATTCCATCAATATCAAAATTGTCTTTGAATTTCTAAATATTTTTTTTAAATTAGTAAGTAAATTAAAAATGAAAAAAAAAAAATAATCCAAGGATTATTTTCAAAGCTAAGTTTGAGACTAATATTATGTCAGTGAGATGGTTCCTTTGAACATATCTCACTATGATGATACACGAATACCTATCAGTTGTAAGCAACAGTCAAAAGATGTCGAGAACCCTAGAGCTAGTACCCATCTTGTTAAATTACTACAGCTTACTATATCAAATGATAAAATAAAGGCCGATTTCTTCTAATTTGCAATGGCAAATTCGCAAACATAGTTTCGTTTGATACATCTTTAAAATGAATAAGAACTCTGGCGACTAGAAAATTGACCACTATGAAATCGTGATTTATTCATGGAAGTAACACAACCACAATTTAGGAAAGCAATTGCAGTTATTCTAAATAACTTATAAATTGGCAAAAAACGTTTTAAAAGTTAAATATTTAACATATAAATTAGACGTAAACTCAAATAATAGAGTATGGAAATAATGATCTGTCATATATATAATAATATCATATCACAGTAAGTCAATTTCAAAACCACTCGGCCAATCATTTTAAACATTTCTTAATCGATTTAACAACATTTTCTCTAAATTTTTATATAGCTTTGTAGCATTGTACACTGAATATAAATAAACTGCTTTCGTTAAGAAGTATTTTAACCCACCATTAACACATATTCATGAATAAATTCCTGTAAATTATGGTGTTATGTCAGATGTTGCAGTAAAATTGTGTTTCCTTCCGTATGAAGTATTTGTAACGTTCTAATGGCCAATTACATCTCAGGAAAGCAGAAAATTAAATTACAGCACGATTCTAAGCAAGAGGGTGGAATGATAAATTCGAAGAACACATAACCCTAAAGTGGATCAATAAAAAAACATTTCATGCATTAATGCAATCAGCAGTAATTCCAACTAGATTCCCTCTGATGCAATAACTCCGTTTAAATTCTCCAAAATAATAATCTATTTTCTCTAGCAAGTGTCAGTAGAGTGGTGAAGAAACTTAACAATAGCATCAGGAAGAAAATTTCCAATTATTCAGGAAATCCATTCCGTATCCATAGCGTTTGTTTTCTTAAAGGAAGACAAAATAACTATCGGATGTTTGAACATGTTTCACAGTTTTCAGCTTATTTTTCTAAACAAATTAAGGGGACTTAGTACCTTTGCACCTTCAAAAGTTCGATTTTTCAAATTTGATTTTAAAAAAATAGTACTGAATGTTAGGAGCAGTTTGAAACAAACCACGTCAAAATCCGACAATTATTACGCCCTGTGCAACAAAAAATGTAAATGTCTAAAGTGGCTTGTTCCATGTAATGCAATGTAAACAAACCTCTTTTTCTCAGTTTGCTATTTTCACACTTTCCCACAGGATTAAAAAAATTCTTTTGCATGCAGAGCTTTAAAATTTTGCATGAGTGTTTTACTCGTAAATCTTTATTCTGTGAACCTCGGTTTTGTTAATAGGATTATTAGATTTTATTTTATAACATGATACATGAAGAAAAAAATTACTAAATACAAACTTGATAACTTTTTTAATTTTTCAATTATTTTTAACGTAAGGTAAATTTGAAATTTTAGGTTTACAGAATAAGGTCATTATTTAGCTTTAATTTGGTTTAAGAATTAGGGTTCAACTGTACATCTTTCAAAAATTATCTTGTGGGTAACGTAAAGTAAGCTAATTTATTTTTCAAATTTTTGTACGCATATTTCATGTTGTATAAGAAAATATATTAATTTAATAGCAAAACTTGACCCAATATCTTAAACTACGCACTTTATTACACAAACTGGCAAAGTTCCATACTGAAATGAGCAAAACTTGTTGTTTTATGAAGAATTGAAAAAAGTTTGTCAAAATGTTCTACTTTTGATTTCGTAAGGTACTAAGTCCCCTTAAATTACATTTTCAGTAAGTTTCTATGATAGTAAAGAAGTTATGATAAACAATAACTTTTTGTTGGGATTAGTAAACACAATTTGATAAATGTTTGGTTAAATTCGGAAGATACATGTAATACATAGCCATTTTAAGAATGTATGATTGTGGGTGCTGATTATTAAAACTAACAAGCACTTTTATAGTGTATCATTGTATTCAACTTATAGAACAATTAATTGAAACTCGTTCGATATTCCAAAAGACAATCTTTTTGTTGCTATGATACGAAAGAATTAAATTTTTAACAAATGTTTAATAAATTGAAATTGGTTTTGCTTATTTCATTTTAACTTGCACTAGCGGTTTTTTTTTCTTGTTCGAAAGGTAGAATTGTTAAAAAATTAATATTAATTAGCTTAAAATGCAATTAATAACTCAATTAATTCCGAGTCCCAGACTCCACAGAAGGAATTATTCCATTTTCAAGTTCCAAATGCATTTTTATTTTCTTCAGCAAAACATTCTTTCGTTCAAAATGTTAACAACAAAAAGAATAAATACTGACGATTATACTTTAAAAAATTGGTATTAAATCATATATTAAAATAAGAGCAAACGATAAATCCTTAAGGTAGATTCTGATATCTGCTGAGATTTAAAATAAATGCAGACGATAAAAATGTTAAATTAAATACATCTTATTAATGTAAATATACCTTAAGCAAACTAAATATAAATATTATAATCAGAATGTATTATGATGTAAGTATTTTGAACCTAACACCATGTATCCCTTATTTTTCACCCATGCATTTTCATTTAAGCCATTTTTCAAAACAACGACATGCTAGCAATTGTTAATAAAGTGTTATTCATTTTTGAGAAATATCATGCGCATCATACCCAAGTAATTAAACATATGAAGACATACTGTAAACAAATATCGTCTACTTGATGTATTAAATAATTACACATAAGAAAAAATAAATTTAACATATGTTCATCTAATAAATAATGAATGAAAATTAACATTTGTTAAATGAAGTAATTGAAAATTCATCTTATAGAATTTTTATGAATCTGACAAGATAAATTTGGAAACTTTTCATAATTTATACCATACGAATATATCCCTTTATATTACATGAGTAATACGTGAAACAAGTTTAATACAAATTTAAATCTTATTGTGTATTAAAAATAGTGCAATAATTTAAAAAGATATTGAATAGGGCAATTAATTGTCACAAAAACAAATTTAAAAATAATCCGGATTGCATGTTGCATTTTTGCATATTAGTTTAAAAGAAAATTTGGAACAATTTAAACTTACAAAATTGTTCATGAAAACTGTAAATATAAAGAAAGAGATCTGCAAAATTGGCATTAATAAGAAATAAATTACGCAATTATCTTCAAATTGCAATATTTTTATAAGAAATTTAAAATTTCATTCGATTAGTTCATAGTACTAATTAAAATATTTAAAGAACAATATTATATCAAATATATTACAACGTTAGCTAATCTTTGAAAAATTATTTTCAAAAAAATTATATTTGTGTAAGAAAGTTACAAATTTACACGTAAATTAATTTTAAATAAAAAAAAAATATCTTCCAAATCAGATTCATTAAAATGGTGATGCTCATAGAAAGCAACCTTTTTAAATATTAAATAATTCCATTACATTAAATTTGTAACAGAATTTCAATATCGGTCTATCCATAAGTAATCTTGTTTCTCAACTCATTAAGATACAAACTTATTAAATAAATTAAGATTAAGTTTTCGTAGGATCTGTACAGATCGTTGGATCTGTAGACATTTAAATATTTAACTTAGGAACGAATTGCTTCTAACATGGTCATGTTCATAGTTTTCTCGACTCCAGATGAAATTTCTGGGAGATCGTAATAATTTATTGTGTGATTTAATTATGTATTGCCAGAGAAGTTAGGTCTTATTAATTATCTCAAATGTACTTTTCAAATATAATTTTTATTTCGATTTATTATTATTTTTATTTATTTATTTATTTGATTTTTTCATAAATTCATCAGCAAACGAATTTAAGTTTTGGCCAAGCCCCATAGCCTTTCTATTTCAGTTTACCACCATTATTCATACCCACAAAGTTGTAATTGCGGTTGATAATGAAATGTTTGAATTTCGCAGTTTTTAATGTTTCATTTGGTAATGTATAAAAATATGTCATCCACTTTTGACAAACGAGAAACTGTCTCCAAACGAATTGTGGAATTGGCTTGGATACTATTGGAGTAAGTTTGGCTGGCATTGCACTAACTTTATTAGTATGCGAGATTTTACACAAGTACTCTTTCTGATTTTGAAGTGCACAACATGAAAATTCCTATTCAACTCAAATATGGAACTTGTAAGCTTTTTCAAAATGTTTCTTTAAATATGAATTCAAAGTAATGATATCTACTTTTAAATAGAGTAATATCACCGAAATCAAAATAATCCCTTTATATATCAAAATAATTTCCTTTCCCGTATTAAATTTTGTTCGCCACGAATCCAACAAGTTATATTTAATCATAAAAATAAGTGATTAAATTTTAATTTGGTATTATAAGATATGGAACTATTCTACTCATATATAAGTTTCTTAGCATATTATGACTATTATTGATAACTATTTTTCAAATGAATTTTATTGTGTTAAACTTTTCTACTTAAATTATTAACTCTTAAATATTATTAAATTCATTGCATCATGGAGTTAAGTTCCAGTATAATATTTTATTCTAAATTCAATTTTTACAACAATCACAGTCATATTGGTCTTTTTCAATGAAATCAGGAAATAATTGTTACCCAATATTTAAAAATGTATCTTATGCTCAAAAGTATTTTATACAGTATATATATGATTTCCTCCAATTACAAGGTGTTTCGAACTCACCTGCAAAAAATTAAGGGGAGATTGAAGACATCTAAACAAGCAATTTTTGCCATACAATGCATAGACGGATATCAAGCGGTGAATGATGCAGATGGTACAGTAATGGATTTGATTGATTGATTGGTATATAGACATTGCGATAGAAGCAACACGAGGGCTATTGGCGACGCCCGTTGTAATTTTGAATCTCGGTCAAGTGACGAGGACGACAATTAAGCTGGCATCTCTCTCTCCTAACTTTTACACCAGGCCAACTGGAGAACGATAAAGGCCAGGCACGAATCCGCGACCATGACAACAAAGCTACCGTGGCCACGTCTATATTTATATTTATATTTATTTTATTATATTTGTATTTATATTTATTTTATTATATTTATATTTATGATTATTATACTATATTTATATTTAATTTTATTTTATTATATATTTTTTTATTTTTATTTTATTATATTTATA
>BMAW01088699.1:48924-86939 GCA_019974015.1 Nephila pilipes | reverse complement strand
TATTATATTTATATTTATGATTATTATACTATATTTATATTTATTTTATTTTATTATATTTATTATTATTATACTATATTTATGTTGTGAAAATTGTTTGTTTAGATATTTTCATCACCCTTTAAATTGTTGCTAGCGAGATGTGAAACACGTTGAATACTTTACAATAATTTTCTTAAAACATTTTAGCTCAAGTATTCCGAGAGGCATCGTTATTCCCCATTTTATTTCGCTGAAGCCCTTAATAAATGCTAATACTGAAGGATATTTAATGTATTTAATAATAAGTAAATAATTGTCATATTTATTTTTAATTGTTTCTCAGATTGTGAATTTCGAAAGAAATATGTGTAAACGAATACTTTCAGAATATTATAAACGCTTAAAAATTATTAAATTCTTAACATGATGGAGTTAAGTTCAGTTTAATTTTTGATTCTAATTAGATTAATTTTTTTTTGTGCAACTGTATATTTTTTAAAATTCTCAGCAGCAAAAAAAATCGGTCTTCAAGATGCATTAAGTAGAATGATTTTGAATAAAATATTTACTAACTTACATCTTGTATATATTGAGTGATTAAGGATGAATAGTGAAACTCACTTAAATAACTGCATGAAAAATCGGAGACATAACAACAACAAATCACGTTAATCATGCAGATTATTTAATGTAACCGAGACTTTAAAGTTTTTGAAATTTTACTTTTTTTTATTTTGCTGTTAAAACATAGAGGGCACTGTGATTATTACAATGATGTTTTACTCATTAGAATATGATACATATAAATAGAATGCTAGAAAATTGAATTTTAAAATCGTAAACCAGCATTGAGTGCTGTACAAAAAGTATGCATCAGTGTTTGTCTCAAAATGTATCATTTAGGGATTCTGGTACCCTTTTCTAAAGATTTGCTTTACCCACAGTGAAAACCGTGGAAGCCTAATCACGGTCACGAACTCGCGACTGATATTGTTTCCATCGAGTCGTGGGGTCGAGGCCAGGTGCCGGAGGTGGTAGCTCGAGTGTAGTTCTTGTCACTCGATCGAGACCAAAATTACTAGATCCATCGCCAATAGACAATAAGTAATCGTTCAATCAACTATCCGCTCTAATGATATTTTTTAAACATAAAATAACTTTATGTCATCTACAGTGAACGAATTTTTTTTCCTGATATGCAATCATTAAATTAAGATATTGCCCCCATATTTGTATAACAATTATGGGGCATTTGAAATATAAGATATTAAGATTTTAAGAAATTTATATTTTAAATATATAATTATATTCATTGTATATAATACATGTGTTTATAAGTACACTGCAAATTTTTTAAAGTTATAAATGCAATGCAGATTTTACGCAAGATGTATCCAAAGATACATACATGAATTAGAAATGTAAATACAACTATCGGTTTTATTAATAACTCATACATTATTATTTACGTATTTTAAATGTGATTTTCTGTGCTTGACCACATATACAAATATACAGATATCTCAATGGTTATGTATGACTTCCGTTCCTTTTAATTTAAAAAGTGTGGATTACTTAAACTCGATATAAAATATGCTCATTTTTCCTTATCAAAGATATTTAGGTTTCCTTAAGTAATTCTATATGTCAACAAGAAGGAAGTTTCTATCCCTTCCCAACAAATAATTATTTATTGGAATTTTTAATCAATAATTTTATAGAAAAGAATCCAAGAAAAATATCTTTATAGAAGTGCGATAAGATCCCTCATTGAAAAATAAACACAACAATGTATAGTTGTCACAAATTCTAATAACTAAAATGAGAATAACACTCCTTTAAAATGTTGACATTTTCACTCAATCTTATCCTATTTTAGAACTTTCTACTTCTAATCTTTTTTGTTATGTCCTGTGATTTTGGAAATCCTCAAAAAAGACCGTAAACAGGAGTTAAAGAAAATGCTGGGAATAATTGCTCGTAATGAAAGGGGCAGCAAAATCATTAACAAACTTTTCTTCAAACTATTTATATTGTTAATAGATGGTGTTTATAATGAAAATGCTTATAGTAATGTGTCTAGAAAGAAAGCAATTGAAGGTTAGAGTATAGAATGCTATGAATGAAGCAAAAAGAATAAAAAAAAAGATTTTCTTTCTGAAATTGAGCAGTATTTTGTTTTCCTGTTTGAAAATTCTTCATGTCGTTGTAGCAAATCGTTATTACCTATATGTCTGAGAATATTCTATTTTCTAACAGTGGATATATGTTTTTAAGAAAATTTTGTTTATTAATATAGTTTACTGAAAGTTTACTGAGCCAAAAATTTCTTTTCAATCCCGTAAATACTTAATAGCCTAGTAATCTAAGAAAAGAACTTTTCAAAAAAAACAAAAAAAAAAAAAAAAACAGCAATACCATCAGCTATTCTATCCTAATTTTGAGAGAATGAAAAATAAATAATATAATATATAAGGTGATCATTCTTAAGAAAAATATCAAAAGATTCGACTGAATTCAAAGAATTTAAAAACAGCGATGTGGCCTATTTGAAATTCAAAGTGAATTCACCTCAATGACTTGATAGGAATGAGAATAAGTAGAAAACTATTGAGAATTCACTCAAAAATGAGTTAGTGTTTGGTAAAAAAAATTATAATTTTAGAATTAATCAAAAGAATGTAGGAGAAGTCAATGCATACAATGCACATTCGTTCCAGGAAAAAGGCGTTATCAATCCGCACATAGAAAGAATTTCCTGTTCATAAGAGGTATATTACCGTGACAGTGAAGTAAGGATGAAATACATTAGATATTCAGAAACAATGTACAATTTATGAGTTGAGTAAAACCAATTTAATTAACTAGAAATTGATAAACTGAGTGGCATTATTTCAAATGCAACACTGCGTGGAAATATTTTTGCATGAGACATTGTCTTCTTGATGGTCCAGCTGTGCAAGAAGAGAGTTGAAAGCTTTATTTGAAGAACATATACCTTTTATTTTAAACAATCAATACTGAAAGTGCAGACAATCATTTTTAAATCGACAACAAATGGTATTTTCCGACCCTTTCCGGTTTGATATACGTTATGATGTTGCTCAAATACAGGGTGTTTCAAAATTCATGAGCAAAAATTTAAGGAGTGATAGGAAACATTTAAACGAGCAGTTTTAACCATACCATGAATAAACAGAGAGTAAGTGTTTAACCGCTAGATGGCGCTGTAATGGAAAGCGTAGAGCACGGTTTTTTTTACACATCGTCATTTCTACAATAGATTTTAGGAGGCTTGGCGTCGTACAGCAATCAAGCAATCAGGAAAAGACCACGAGTTTCGAAACACTCTTAAAACAGAGTAAGGCTCCCATCTATCAGCCATTTTGATTTCGTGAATGTAATATTAATCATATGGAATTTCTACCACAAAGCTATGCCATTTTGTATTTGAATGCAAAAAAAGCGCATCTTTAAGAACAAAAAATATTGAAAGTTTCTATGGAGTTGCATTTTCCCTCAGAAATTTTCTTAAAATATTAACTCTATTTAAATGATTCATTTGATGGTTTTTTGGACTTTAAAAAAAATCTAATATATTTCACAAATCGGGAAGAAAATGTAATGTTGCAAAGTTTTTATTATTTTTTACTCTTTCAATTGCACATTTTTTTTTTTTTTGCATTCGAATAGATAAAATACTTGTAGTATAGATTTGAGGATGGTAGAAGAAATTCCACAAGATTGATATGAGATCAAAATGGCCAGTTCACGGAAGCCTTAAATAGGGTTATAATAACTGTCATCTTCTAATACATGCGTTATAGAGCATCGTACAGGAGATGGTATGAAAGTGTGGTATTGTGGGATCCTATTAATTGTCATAGATTAACTTAGGAGAATAGAATTAATTCCAAATACTCTCAACAGAAAATTCTACTTCAAAGAATTATTGAAAACTTATTGTATTTTTTCTTCAATAATCTTTTGGTTTTATACTCTTACAATGCAATTTCTGATTACATATTATCTAGAGTGCTAAAATACTTATCTGCTTTGCATGTCCTCTTGTACAATTTATTTACAAGACATAGCTCCATTTAACAACGATGTCAGACATTTATACGATATAGTCATTTGGCGATTTCATCAATCTGTATCACGCATTATTAGTGAAATGTGAATTTCGATCGATGCAATTTGAGAAACAACACACATTGAACACATCTAAATCCTCATTAATTTCGTATCAGGCAAGTTAAGTATTGCTTTATCGAACGCGGTGGTTTCATAAAGCTCTAATTATTTATTGGTGTAACATTTTAGTCACTTATGTGAACTAACAATGGAAAAATATAGCATATATATTTTGTTTAATTTTAGAAACCTTTCATGGAGCTACACGTTTAGTAAATATGATCTTTTTGAGGAAAACATTAAGCAAAATCAATTGCCTTTTATTTTTGACAATTTGGGTAGTATAATATGCCATGCGTCAAATCTTCTACAAAAAATTGCTTTGCTTATAAATAACCTCTTGAATATGATATTAATTGTGATAAATTGTGTAAAATTTTCATTTGATATTTCTTACTTAAAATAAATTTGATTTAAATACCTTTAACTCTCTGCAGTTTTCAAAAATGTGACTTTCTTAACGGAACCATTAATCACAATCAATTACCTCTCATTTTCAACTATACTATGAAATTCCTAATGCTATGAAATTCCATACGTCAACACATGATTAAAAAATGATTTTGTCTATGAATAGTTTAAAATGTGTTTTTAATTTACTATTTATTGGGTAATTTTTTTTTCTTTGAAATACTTTTTATTTAAAATTATGTTGATTTAAATCATAAAACACATTATTTGTAGAATATGATATCATGGTTCCCGAAAGGTTTTCGATTTTATATCGAATGCTAAGCAAACCTTAAGAAAATCTAAATTCTTTTTGTTATTCTTTCATTAGTTGATTTTATTGCGAAATTTCTACGATAGAAATAAAAAGGTAGAAGGGAATTTTAATGATCGAAGATATTGATTTTTTTGTCTAAAGAAAAGAGAACTATTTTAATGAAGCACATATTATCAGAAATATTAATAACAGAAAAATATTGAATAAATATTCGTGAGTTTCAAAAGCCCCGATATATTTTTCTGTTCAATGATTAAAAAAAGGCTAATTCTACCTTTGAAATTTTCAGGGAAATTACATCAGGATATTATTGGTCTATTTAGGTGGCCGCAATGTCAACATTATACGATGTGAAACCTTCACATACTTTTCAAATTCCTTTATTACTATTTTCAGTACATTCACACCCTAGAGTCCAAAACATAAGCAACATATCAGATTGTGCCGTAATTCCAATAATCCTCAACTGGGTGATATGATATTTACACTATAGGGGCAAAATGTGCCATTTAAAGGTAAATGAAAACATAGTTGCCAAAAAACGGATTGTACACGTACATTATGGAACAAAGCAGAAAAAGGCTTTAATGACTCAATGGCGTTAGTAAAAACATTGCTTGACCATGAGGAAGAGTAATAAAACAAAGTCGTTTAGTAAGGGATATGACCGCCCATTGTCTGCAGTGGTTGTGAGGTATCATCTGCTTATACTCAAAACCAAATTATTCAGCAGTTCTTGAGGTAAGAGTTACCACTCTTCAAGGGGCATCTCTTTCAGCTATTTGGTATTCTTCGGATGAAACAATCTGGCAGTCAAGCTTCTCTCCGAAACACTTTACACTTGTCGATGGGATTTAAATCAAGAAAGCCCGCTGGCCAATCCCTTCTGCAGATATCGTCCCATTTTGGAAGCCCCTTAACAGCAAAGGTCCTGTATGAACGTGAATTGTCGTACACAAAAGTAAAATCTGAACCAATGGCACCTTGGAACAAACTCAGGTGGGAGGATAATTTCATCGCAGTAACGATCTGCAGTAATTGAGCCGATGTTGAAAATATGGAGCTCCTTTGGTCCATTCAACACAATGCCTCTCCACACAAGCACGCCAGGACTAATCCAACCGTCTCTTTCCCTGATGTTAGTGGGATGAAACCATGTCCTTACCTCTATCCTTATCAGGAAAAAAAATCAAAAAAATGTCACATGATTGGTAAAGGATACTGAAAGAGCAATAAAAATTCCTTTCTGGTGATAATCCATCCGGCAAAAAAGTTTAATAGTTAAATACTAAATTAACTCTGAAGTAAATACTGATTAAAATTAGAGTTTCTGTTTGTGTTTTAAAAATGTTATATTATCTATGTTACATAAAATATTTGTTTTATTAATTATAAAAACGTTATATTATCTATGTTATATAAAATAATTGTTTTATTAATTATAAAAACATAGATTTTCAACATAGTGTAAGAATTTGATAAAAATACCATTTGTATAATAAAACGGTATATAAAACTAATTATATAAATAAATATTTATATAATCAGCTATTTTAAAATGTGTATGTTTCATTTAATGTTTATACTCTGTTGCTCTAATTTGTAGTATGATTATTAAGTTTTCTTTTGGAAAGGAATCATTGTATTTGTATTTTGAGAAATATTATGATTAATAACAATGAATATATAAATCTAATTTACAATTGTATTTTCAGAATACGTCAGTAAAACAAATTTAGTGAGATGTGTCATTCTTACAATTGTAATTGACGAATCAATTTTTTATTTCTGTACAATGAATAGCAACTAATTAACCCAATATTTTCTTGCATGAACGAAATAGTTCGTTCTGGGTATAGTCCTGAGTATTATGGGCAAAACTGCCAGATATCATATGTTTAATCAAGTTCACTACATGCATATAATACACACTACACAAATACAATACAATCGAAGTGATCCTATAGAGGTATTCATAAATAAGAAAACTTTTTCCAATAATCAATTACAATATTTGAGAAAAAGAGCAAAGGTATTTAAAAAATTTATGCGATACTTATTGAGGATACAAATAAAAAAAATCATTAGATATTAAAATTAACCTAAAAGGAAAAAATAGTTTTCAAACTGCATCTGTATACAAAATGCTATTAAAACCATAAGTACTGGCCTCTCAAATTCAAGTACGTTGCTTAATGAAACACAGTAAAAAAATTAAATTTCAATGCACTTTTATAAATCATAACTAATTTAAGGTACCATTCATTTTAAAATATTTCCTAATAATCAATTATAACTAAAATTCATACGCTATTTTTATAAAGCGATAAAATCTTCTACCAGTCATATTCAATCTTTCATTTCTGCTCCATTTAAATGCTTAAAATCTTATTACTCATTTAATTACCTATAATACCATGAATAAAGTATTGAAGAAATGCAACAAATTCATAGAAATCTCATCATATTAAATGATCATAAAAAAGAGAAAATTGTATTCAAAGGAATATGAAATCTTCCATATAAAGATATTTCTTGGGAAAAGGGTTTTTTCATTTTCGAACTCTCAGCTATTCAGTAAGTATAACGAGTTTATAATCTCTACAACATCGAAAACAGAAATCGTTTATTAAAAGAACATGTTTTAAAGTAATGTGCTTACGAATCAGAGATTTTTCTTATATCTCCATCGGCAAATCCAAATAATACGACAGCCAAACAAGATAAAAACTTACATCTTATTTTAAAGTTTCCCAGTTGTTTAAAATACGCTTCACTGCAAAGTTTTTCAGCTTTATCGGGCGTTGGATTCAAAATAATCTTGAAAAGCCATAATTCATTTTTATATTCACAGCGCTGAAATGGGATTTTTGTCGAGGATTTCGAGAATTTTATTACTTTTAAAACATAATAAATTCAACATTTAACGCCTTTTCCACGCATTGGAGAAGAATTGAAGTCATTTCTTAACATTCCGAAATTGTATGTTAGGTAATTGTTTCCCTTATGATAAAAGACGGGAAAAAAATGCTGCATGTTTTGACTTAAAAGAAACTCGTTGGAAATGAAATCGAAAAGAAATAAATAAAATTTATTCTGTAAACAATATTTTATAGTGTTAGAGAGAATTTTAAGAAATGTCTTTTGAATCAGAAAGAAAGTTATTGACATGTTAGGTTCTGTTGAAAAATTTATTATATTCTAGGATTTTTATGAATGTAATTTATTCGTGTAAGTATGATAAGAAGGAAAGTATTTTGTTACATCAATAACATTCTTCTTTAAAAAAAAAACTTGTATTTTAGATGTCTTAATAATTTGTATTAGTGTATAACATATAAAAAATGTCATGGGAACTATATATTTACAAAATTGAAATTATTCTTTTGGATACCATTAACTCATTACTTTCACTGTTCATTGTTAATATACAGGATTATTCAAAATGATTCATCCGCTTTCAAAATTCCATATTTTAAAAAATAATAGACACAAAAAGAAAAGTAATGCATTATTACAAGTAAAAAATGTGGCAGTTTTATATTGTGACCAATAAGTGGCGCTCTTGTAATCGTCGGGAAGCTATTTCACGAAAGCTGTTTTAGAAGCTTTGATGGAACTATCTCCCAGTTGGATCGGTCATAATGGATCAGACAACTTGATATTACACAAATGACTACTTGAATCACCTGATACGGTTCCATGCGATTTCTTCCTATTGGGATTTGTAAAAGATAAAGTGTATAAGCCATCATTACCAACAAATTTACATGAACTTAAGATATGTTCCTAACTTCGGAGGACTTTTTTTTCACAAAAAAGGAATTTTTGTGAAAGACTTATGTTTTTAGTTACAATGGTTTATAAAACTGTAAATTCAAAAGTCATTATAATGAACTTTTTTATTTTTGAAATTGTGGCCATAATTGCTTAAAATTTAGTAAAAATTGACACTTACGCTAAGTTTCATATGACAATTTCTATAAATATATATCACTTATTGTTTGAACAGTATATTTAATATACATATATCTGTGTTGTGAAGCAAAAAAAATGCAGTTGTTTCTCAAACGTACATGATTATACTACAACTTATAAACACAACATGATTTTATAAAAAAAATATATCACTTTTTTAAATAAAAATAGCTCCAAAACAAATAGGAATGCACTTAAAAGCTTGTTTGAAGTTTACAACATACCTAGAGATATACATAACATTGTGATAAAATTTCATTTCAATGTATGAAATACTTTTTAAGGAATGAGATTTTTCGTAATAACACAATTTTTCAGAAAATGCAAATAAAGATTTGAATGTTTGTTTAAAGAATATATATACTTGCATTAATGAATTAACTAACTATCCTAGAAACAAATGCAAATCACATTTGAAATCGTAAGCCTTAAAGAACGTTTTTTTTTTACTGCTGTATCATCAAATACCAAACATGTTTGGCAGGCATTCACACATCAAATTGACATAATACGTGTAACTAAGTTAAATAATATCGAACACTTGGAAAAAAAAAAAGAACTTCCATTTTCCCCTTTGCATTCACGTATTACTTATCAATTTGTGTTGTTTATTCATGAAAATATACCTTTTTTAAATATGTGATAAAGATGCAATAAAACTGTAACTGTAATTACGTACACTCAGTATTTACAGTTTTATAGACCATTTTGATAACCCTGTATTGAGCTTAAATGTGATAAAGATGCAATAAAACTTCAATCGCCAAAAGGGAATAACATTAGATATAGTTAAACATTTTTCACATTTTCTTATCATCACATTAAGGTATTTTACCGATGCCTTATATTTTTTTGACAAATCATTTTATAATGCTTACCTCTTCAATTTTAAGTATTTGTTACATTGTGACTTTGGACTACTTCTACCCGACTCATGTGCCATAATATAATCGATTATAACTAACTCTAAAAGTCAATAACCTATGCAAAGACACACAAGTCAGATCCAACTTAACTATTTATTTATAAATTTCTGTAATATAGTATCTAAGGAGTTTTCACTCTCTCTGGGACCTTGGAATTAACCCGCCAATTCAGATATTATTGAAGTAATACGGTCTTACCAAAACCTTTCCAATTGAAGTTGCTTTGTCAAATCCTCTGCGACAGCTATCGCCAGTAACAACTCTTGGTATTATCGGCCTCTTGCCAGAAATATACTCAGAGTTAACTATACTCATCCTTTATCCTCTAAATTTCCCTTTACTTATATACCATCATATCTGAATCACTTCACTTTATTGCCACCTGCATCTAATTAACATAATAACGTTTCATTTGAGTTGGGAAGAAATTGTTAATGAGTGAAACAAAATTGTTGTATATTACGTACACCCAGTATTAGTTTCTTAATATTTATAATACACGATTTGTTATACTACCAGTGTTTTCAAATATAAAACTTTTACTGAAATGTTAAAGAGATATATAGTTTCAAACACGAGCGAGATAAGAGGTAAGCGACGGAACGATCGGCGCGAGAGTAAATTCAGCTCTCTTAGCCGTCTGTCGAGGGCATGTTGGACAGGCCATACAGTGGATAGTTGATAACGATGAATCCAGTGCTGTGACAAATACTCTGACATTCGCTCTGTCTTCCCATTTTGTTGTGGTCCTCAGTCAACTGCTGTCGTTCTGACGCTGATATCTGCATTTGTTGACCCACTTTTGCCAGCATCGTCTAATCGCCGCAACACTTCGACCCTGATGTCGAGTGATTGTTCGATTCATCCAACCAGCCTCTTTCGTTCCGATAGAGCGACCTCTTTTAAACTCTTAACATCAGCGCGTAATATGCACGAATCCTTCTGTGAGACATTGTTACAGTCGACGTAAGATATCCACAACCGAAATGCAGCTAAAAGTTTGACCATCCGATTGAGAATTACTCCTTAAGTACATCTGCTGAACATGCAGTTCTGATGTGCTGGAGCCCTCTCTATTCATTCATTTGGCATCAAATTTTGATCATTGGCGTATTTGGTCCCAATGTCTTTGCATACGCAATTTCATTCCAATGGGGCAACTTCTTATTGGTGCGTCGATTTCTTGTTATAGAGCGCATGTTAATTTTTAAATATTACTTTAAATAAATGAAAAATATAACTTAACTATTTCAATAAGCAAAACATTGAAAGGAATTATTTTTATGCAATTAATTAGCATTGCGTAAATATAATTAAAATCAAAAGTTTTGCAGAATGAATTTGATTGTTTGAAAATAATACTCAAATACAGTACTCTTTCGGTAATTTGGCAGATATGGAATCAGATCCTTCGTTTCCGGATTACAGAAAAATCACTTAACATAGTTGTGTATTATTCCATTAAAACTACAAAAGGTATGTATTATTCCAATGCAGTAGATGACACAAAAGAATTTTCCGTGACTTATTAGCCAGTATAAAAAAAAAAAGATGAAATACAAGCATTGTCAGAAAGTTGAAGGGTCTGATTATAGGCGTAGTATTGTATATATTATAAACGTTAATACTTTAAAAATAACGATATTTAATGGGATTATTAGTAGATCGCTTACAATGGTTTTTTTTATCTTGAAATATTAAAGTTAAAATAGTATAAAATATTTCATGGCGGTTTAGGTAGTTAAAGTATTGTCAAAATGACAGAAATAATAAAATGAACAAAAAATTGCTTTAAAATATGTAATAAAAGCCATATAAAGGCACATTAAAAAGTCCTGGCTTGCTTAGTACTTAACTTCCATTAACGAAGAAAGGAAAAAAATTCATTATTTTGCTTCAATTACTCCTTAACACAAAACAGCCATAAAGAAGATAATACACCTTTTTTTTTTCAAAACAAAATTTCCCTTTCTTTTGAGTGCTGTTGCCTAAAGGTTTATGCTTTCACGTTACGCAGAGTTCAGGTATTGAATAACTGACGATGAGCGTTATTCGCTATTTGTGTAATGAATATTTTGAAAATTAGGTGGCTTCATTATTATTTTTTAAGTGAAGAAATGAAAAAACAACAGTGATGAAACATAGAAGAATTAACTCTGATTTTTATTTTCCCGAAAAAGCATTTTTTTTTCTTTCCTTAAAGCGAAAATGTAAGACAAGAAATGAATTCAATAGCTTTTTAATGAATCCTGAATAGATGAGAGATAGTTTTAGCTTGAAAAATAAACAAATACCAATAAAGAAATATGTTTTCAAACTTTGACTTAAAGAATTTGACAAAATACCCTGGTGGGAAATAAAATCCCAACAAAAAGGAGTTATGCTAGATAAAAAAAAAAAAAAAAAAAAAAAAAAAAAAGACAAAAAAAAACAGCTTAACGAGACGTGTTTATACATCTGAAAGAAGACGTCTATTCAAATTTCGAGTTAGACGAGTAAGAGTGGTGTTAGTAGCTCCGCTATGATCATTCAAATCACGTTTGCTTCGAATATTTGATATAGACTTAATAATCATTATTCATCCGTACTGGGTTTCGTGAACTAGATTCAAGTCATGAATACTTACAAGGAAACGAAGGGTACAGTATCAGCAGCGTACTGAGTTTTAATAAGGCCAAGTAAGAAGGCTACAGAAAGGTGGAATTTCTTCGAGATATTTATCTAAGAGTTGGTAAGAATGTATACGTTGTGCATAACAACAGTAGTTAAATGAAGAAGATGGAAACTTGGCTACATACAGCCAACTATTGATAAGTAAGACCACAGCTTACGATGGCAGAGTTGTATCTATTATGCTTGATTGTTTTCATCAGTGATGACAGGAAGGTATTGTCTCAAGAAGACAGGAGCTTGGCTACGCACGAATGAGAAAGAAAACTACTGTATTCACTGCATGACTGTGACTCACCGCTTTTGCCTCTTCAGAAGAAATTCAAACTTTTGTGGTAGAGTTATGGCGGGATAGTATTCCTATTCGCCTCTTATGCCATAATTCAATCAAATATACTAACTCTAAGAAGTCAGTAACTTATACAAGAAGACGTTAGACAAATCTCACGCGCAATATTTATTCTACAGACTTGCACTATAATGACAAATGAACTCCTGCTCTCCAAGGTAACACCCTAGACATATTCACCCGTCTCCTAATCCCGAATTAAGAGTGTCTTACCTCCACGCCAAGCTGGAAGTAGACTTGCTTTCTTAACTCCACCCCGGTTACTATTGGTTGTAGCAGTTCTTGATGTCGTCTTCCACCTGTAAGGTACATACTCAACACTAGAGTCTCTCGACTTCTATCGAGAATCTCGCTTTGCTTACATACTTTCCTATCTAGTTCAATTCACTTTACTTCTACCTGCCTCTAATTTACCTAATCACGTTTTCATTTTGGTTGGGAAGAAATTGCTGAATTCGTAGAATCAATCTTAATTAAAGGTTAGTGAAGAGAAGACCGCAAATATCCCAACGTCACAGAGTGCCAAAGCGAACTGTAGCAAATTTATTACTAGAGGCATATCTACGAGCCACACACCCTGTAGAGTTCTTTTCAATAACTAAACCACTGCTAACTGGGACTATAGTAGTAATCAAGTTACAGATGTTTTGAATGAATGTCGTTTCTGTCTTGGTGTTAATGTTGACCATATGTTAGAAGGAGAACAAGTCTAAGTTCACTGAGTTGTAGTTGGAGTATACTTATGACAATAGTTATAGTCTGCGAAAAATTTCTATAATAGTAGGAACTTTCTCGTCGTTATTGCAAGTACCTTGGCAGCAGATTTGTACCTCAGACAGGTGATCGAAAAAATGGGCTGCCCTTTTTGATCACTATTTCAAAGTGTATTTCCCAACAGGGCAACACTCGTCCCTATACTGCTGTTCTCATCTAATGTGCTTTGCAGAGTGTCTACGTGTTTCCTTGAACAGCGAAATCACAAGATATTTCTCTCATCGAGGCAATATAAGGGATCAAAATCTATGGGGCATTTTAGGTCGATAAATCCAATGCCATCCCCAACTAGCACGTATCACGTTGTTGATTTGACTGGTCAAGTTCAACATCTGGAGAACCATATCTTACAAGATTGATATACTGCATCTATACAACACAATTCATGCACATTTATATTCAACTGTAGCGGTTATTAAAGGATCACTAATTATGTTCTTTTACTAGTACTTGACTTATAATTATTTGATCTCATGTGAGGTGTAACTATTGAAGTGCGGATAACTTTATCTTTCTTTTATTTTCATGTTTTTGTCACAATATTTATTTGTAAAATGAAGTCTCTTTCTATATATGAATTATCTTAGTTCCTACTTAATTCATTGTGAATAGTATTAATTTCTAGAGGTGTATTTTCCCCCTAGGGAGCTTGCCTTCTTTAGGTAGGTGCAAGAATCATAACCACGAGGCACCCTAGGGATCTTTTTTTCTTTCCCATGAAGTTGACTGTCTATGGTAAACGCTGGTGACGAGCTCCCGGATACCTTAGCGATCCTTCTTTATTTTCAATCCTTTTTCTAATTAACCAATTTCTTATCTTTTTTCCATTATTTTCAAACGACTAGAACACAACTGCATCTTGTTTGGCATAGCCTTGAAAAATCTGGCTTTTACACCATTAAACTTCATCATTCTCTTCCTAGATTTTTTTTTTATTTCGTTGCTTAACAAATTATAATATTTATATTATTAAAGTAAAATAAAAAAAAAATGAAAAAATTAAGGGAACAAAATGATATAATTTAAAAAAAAACCAATTAATTGCGTATGATGATATATCCTAATATACGCAATTGTACAGTTTTTAATGTGAATAATCCAATACTTTTCATGATATTTGCGCGTTCTTTTCTATTCATAAAAAATGGCATGTACTTTTCTCTCATAATTATAATTAGTTGTAATAATAATTTTAATTATAATGGTGCAATTATTTTTTTTTTATTATCAAATTTGAGATACATATATTTGTTAGTTTAAATTTTATTTCTATAAATTTATCTCAGTGATGGATTACACAAACATATTAATTTTTCAAAATTTCTTTTAGAGTTCTTAAATTTTTTAAATTATGTTCTTTCCGCTTTCGTTGCTGATACAGTTATATTGCTTTATTGCTGAAGAACCAATCAGTTCCAGCAAATGGTACTCAGTGATTTCTCACTAACCAATCACGCAGTTTCGCGGGAAGAGCTAGGAAGAAAAAGGTAAAAAGATAATACGAAAGTTGTGAAAAAGTCTCTATTCCCAAGGAAAACGTAAAAGTGCAATTTATTTCTGCAACATTCGGGAAGGCTTTTCCGAATTTGTTCACATCGTGCGAAGGTGACCCATAAATAACATTCAGAAATACATAGTTTATAATATTATGGTTGTAAAACCAACTTGAAAAAATTTCATTTGTGATAAATATTTATTTGGGATACATTTTCCTCTACAAATAATGCATATTGCTATTTATTTTTCATATTTTGATTCATTTCACAAGTTATGAGACAATTGGGAAATAATTCTACCTCTAGTGCTTGTCACGCCTGGCGCGCAGTCAAAAACATTCTTTGTGGAAAAGCGTACATAATGCTTAGCAATCAGAGAAGTGTGATATTCATAACCACCTTTTATTATCAATTTCAATCATATCTGTAGTAGAAACTAAGTCCACTTCAGGGAACAATTTACTCCTGTGTCGGGATATTAACTAACAACACAACCTTACGTGACCAGCAGTCAAAGTGCTAAAAGAATTAAAATTCTGTTTTTGGTGTATATAATATTTGGCACGAAAATCCTTATATGCGTCACAAAATATGTAAATCATTCTTATGTTTGTTATTTAAGTATTTTAAGGTTATTTCTACACCACTTATTTTATTAAAGTTTCACACATTATTTGTAATTATTTACAGCTGTTATGATACATTTTAAGATCTACGTATGTCTAAAAAACACTATTATATGCTAAAACTGTACCTAATTTTAAACATTAATTATTGTGCATCTAATTTTTATTTGAATCAAAAATTCAAAAATTATAAAGTAAATGCTATATTCCCTCAAATATTTAGATAATAATCTTTCAAAAACATGCATTGTACATTTTGTATAATTGATTATAACCAATTTTAAAAGCGAAAAACTTTGTATTGAAAGTTATTAAATTAGTATTTTCTGAAATTTAAAAATAGTTCTAAAGGCTTAACAACATGTAAAGAAATTTTAAATGGAATACTATAAAAATCCCTTTTCAAGACATGAATAATATAATACTAATTTTGAGTAATGAGCAGTATTTAAAACTAAGTTAAGCTTTTGAAAATAATAAAGAATTTCCAACATTTTTGCTGATTTTTAAAAGGAAACAAAATGTAGATGAGAATGAATTTTTTAAAAATCTATATTACAAATTACGTAGATAGAAAAAGGATCTTCATCTTTCATCAAAAGAAATGCACTTAAAGAAAATACAGTAGTTGTTTTCGTACTTGTCAAAGTTATTTCATAGAACATTTGCATTAGAAAGTCATCTAACAGTGATAAGAAACTGGTTCTAAAATAATGAATAGAAAAGGATCGTAAGGATAGCTAGTCTGTCTCTTTCCAAATAACTATTCATAGTATGAGTATGGTTTTTTTTGTTATATTTACTTTCATCTTTTTGATGAATTCTAAAAACATAAAATATGATAAAATCATACTATAAATTTAGAATTTCTTTTCTGAATTTGGATAGGATTCAAAGCAAATGTGTCAGCATTCAAGAATTTTATTCACTTATTTCATGATTACTATTAAAGATACATATGTACTTTTGTATTTATTTTCATGAATATCCTGATACATATACTTCCTTTTATAAACAAGATACTCAATTGTTTATTTTATGTCAATTGATAGGTAAATTTGCAGTAATATTTATTCACGAGGAAGCGACAGGAATTCCTTATGTATTTTGCATTAATAACGCGATTTATATTCGTTACTTCAAAGATTTTCCATACGTTTGCAGTAAACTTATATTTTTTTAAAAAAATCAAATAAATACATGATGTAATTCAGTGAATAATTTATTTAAAAAATAGAGCATGATACAATTGAAACTTTGATCTCGCCGCTGAAAGTTTTTAAAAAATAATGATGAAAAAAGCTACAGAAAGTATCTTTGAAAATTAAATGTTAAAAAAACTCATTACTTTCTTTCAGAGAAACTACTAAGTTAAATAACTTAAATGAACTTAAAATATCCATAGTATATATTCTTAAGTGACTTATTTACATTTCCTGCAAATTTCCGCTATCAATAAAACTGTATAAAAAATCATTAATAACAGTTATTCGTATATTACTGTAATTCATGTTATTGCTGTGACTTAATCTGCGTGGTCAAGTTGAACGTAATACCACGCACATGAAATTTAAAATTTCTGAAGAATCATGTACGAGAAGAAGTGTTGTAATATTTAGTATCACTTTCAAGTCCATGTGGTTCAAAAGATGCTTGGGGGAGGCCAGAAAAATATGACAATATTCACAGGTCAGATTAGCCATTTGCTCTTTATCAAAAATAAAACTCTTAGTATAATTCGTATATTTTGACAATAGTTATGACACTAATTAAATCTTTTGAGAAATAAATCAATAACTAAGATGATTCTAAATATTTGCCAAAAATTTCAGATTTATTTTTGGAAAATTGTTTTTCAAATTTGATGTAAAATTTTAATTGTTCTAGATTTGTCAAACATAAATCTCCTTTTCTTGTACATAAAAAACTTCAAATTCCATTATTAAGTACCTAAAGCTAGAATAACAATTTTGAAATTTATTTTCAATTGTCCGCATTTTTATGTGTTTGTAGCGGTATAGTTACACATACACATACTTTATTCCACAAGGGAAGAATTATCCAGTAATATTGGAATAAATATTGAAATAAGACAATCTCATATTAATTACAAATTTTATCACTTGTTTTTATGTTCATTATTACCATTGTTTCATCATCGAGTTTTAAAGCTTAAGATATATTGCGAGGTAGGAAATTGTTTAGATAATACAGTAACTTGCTTAAAATGTGACGGTATTGCATTGGTTTAGAATCGAGGTGGCCAACCTTTAGCAAAATATGCGTCATTTTTTTGTCATATGAATTCATGTGCTACATAACACTTGAATACTTTTTATACCGTCTTACATTCATGGTTAGAAGTTTGTAAATAGAGATATGGATAGAATATGCTTAGCTTATGGGAGTGAAAGGAATAACTTAATAGTACAGTTAAATTATTAAATTTACACCAATTTAATAAAGCACTATTCTACAATTGTTGGGAATGTTATCCTGTTGAAGAGGGTGATCGCATTATGATTGTGCTATTGCTCTTAGAGAGTATAATTTGGTGAAGATAACTCTGGACTACAGTTGTTGGCGCAGAGATTGAGATGAGATATGAACTGGGATTGGTCTCTTCTCTCTGATGTTAGGAGTCCTAACCTTGGGGTATGTTTAATTACCTTTTAAATAGAAGTATGTTTATAAGCATCATTGACTTTTTAAATGCTTTAATTATTGTATGTTAAATAATATCTATTACAGCACATAAACATTACTTATAATTAATAAAAATTTCCCTCCCGTTTCGATTTTGCTAGTTTTTTAATGTTTAATGCTAAATTTATAACTGAGAGGAGCAGAGAACTCTTCAAATTTGACTCGGTAATCTGTGACCTTGTTTCGCTTTTAATCAGTTTCATTGATAAAAAATAGTTGTTCACATCGTTATATTATTGGAAAGGGATATATCTAATTTTTTGAAATTTTCTTAGTCCTGTTTAATCTCTGCATGGTAATGAATGTGATAACTTAATTACATCAGAAGCATTTCGATTTGGAAAGAGCTCATCAAATCTTATTTTTTACCATGAATGTGTTTTTAAATCAATCAGTTTTATTTGTGTGTTGCTGGGAATCTGCTCTGTGTTGTGTTCACTAAGTGAAAATGCGTTTATACAGGCGAAATACAGTTTTGTTCTTTCCATGAAAACGACTTTCAAATGTTTCTTGCACTATCTTGAATTTTTTAATACATTTGATCAAATTATTATTATTCTGAAAACATTCACTGTGCTCTTTCGAGCATGGAAATTGACTCAAATCCTCATTTTCTAGCTGAGAGATGAACAATTTTAATTTCAATTCAAACATGAATTGATACCATTTAGTAAGCAAGGGAAAATTTTGTTCTTGCCTTCCAGTTTCAAATTTTGATCATTGAAATGTTTAGCATTACATAAACTCTTAGAAAATCCGAGAGATGGAGCTCATAGCATCGAAAATGGTTTGTTTTTCATCAGCACCATGATTAACTAAATAGCTATCTCAGTTATTTCCATCACAGGGTTTAAATTTTAACCTCATTTGAAACAGGAAACTTAAGAGTTTTTCGAAAAATGGAAAAAAGATAGTTTCAAGAAGTGATGAAACGCTTATATTGGAAAGGTTTAACACCGAAAGTGATCAAAGCTGAGTGGGATGAAGTTCGTGACAAATCTATTCATGTGTTCGCAACTGCTTATAATTCGGAAAAGGAGTTAAGACGTGGCCATAAATCCCCAAAACATGAACGGACGTCCGGTGGAAGTGATTACTCTCAGAATGATTGACAAAATCTACGATATCGTTTTGAGTGATCTATAAATAGTTGAAGCTACAATGGTATATCCCAAGGTGCTGTGCTTCCAACGTTGCACGAAAAATTGGATGTGAAACTTTTTTTTAGCAAGATGGGTGTCGCGTTTGCACTCAGTGGAAAATAAATATAATCACGTGGTTGTATCTGAAGATCTTTTGGCACTTTTTCGTCGTAAACTTAACGAGTTTCTGCATTGATACATAACTGTGGATGGAATGCGGATAAAGTACTACATTTCAAAAAAAAAAAGAAGAAGAAGAGTTAAAACAGTGGGATTTTGAAGGCGTAAGTGCTCCAAAGAAAGCAAAGGCTGCGAAATCGTTATTAAGGGTGATGGCCTCGGTATTTTGAGATGCACGCCGAAACATCTACATATATTACTTAGAAGAAGAAAAACAACAGCTGGAGAGTATAACGCGTCGTAATTGCACAGTTTGAGCGAAGATATCTAGAAAAACGTGCTCATTTGAAAAAAGAAAATGATCATCTCTCTTGATAATAATGAACGGGTGCACACCTTGTAGCTTCAAAATCCAAAATTATGGAATTAAAGTTCGAATTATTTCAATATACACATTATGTTCCAGTTTGGGTCCCCAGTAACTTATTTTTTATTTCCAAATTTTCAACCTGGTTCGGTGGATAACGGTTCACGTTGAATGAAGAAGTCATTGCAAAAACAGATACCTGCTTTGAAGACCTTTCAAAATCTTACGTTTTAGAAGGCTTAAAAAAGTTGCTGAAATGCTTGGAAAGTTGTATAGAGCTATAAAAGGAGATTATGTTCAAAAATTGTAAGAAATATGTACCTAAAATTATTTATTTTCTATCTTTTTCTAAAGACTTATTGAACAATCCTCATATCAACTAAAGATGGCAAATCAAATAGCCAGACATTGTCAAATAGCAGGATTCCTTCATCATTTAGATCATTTTCCTCTTCCAAAAAATTATAAACAGCTTCTTTCAGTTTCTAAAATCTACTCAGAACCGACTCTCTAGAAACCCAGCGCAGTGCACAATGAAGGTTAAGATTCCTATATTCCAAATCTAGCAATTCACAATATTTTCTGAATTCTTGTCTGCCTAATGTCTAATTATATTCATACATTTCACAACCGGTAACAAAACATGTTGCATATTTAAAGTTTTGGCACACAGTCTTCTTGATGTGTAATGTAAGAAAATCTTAGTATAGAACGATTAAAACTTTTCCAGCTAAGTTACAGTGCCATTGACTTTACCTATCATTAATGCGTTCCATCAGTACACACACTGATGAGTTTGCTACAATCTACTTCCAGATTTTCGAAACATTATTTTGCTTTTTCAAATATGTCTGATCCACTTATTTTACCAATGCCTTCAAACTGGTAAGTTCTTCAAATACATTAAGATTATCTCAACAACTCCTCTCATAAAAAATGTTTAACAGTGCAACATTAGTTATGACTATTGATTCATCCAAAGATAGGGGAAAAAAAGTACAACAATGGACAAGGTCTCCCAAATGCTGGGATACATCCTGGGGGAGTTTCTCGATATGTCTCATAACTTGATATAGCAATGTCGTTTGCTATCCTTTCGGTATCTTTATCATCAAGATGACATTTAATATTCTGAGAAAATTCTTAAAAATTTCTTCTTTTGTTAGAAAAAGGTTTATTTTTGTTACTAATGGTAAAGCAATTCCATTCTACACGTTTGTCATTAGTAAGTCTTCACAACTTCCTTTAATAAATTTACTTTGACTCCTCCTGAGTTCGCCTTTTTTCTAAATCCTATATTCGTTTCGCAAACCAAACCTTAGAACATACTTCATTTCCCCCTCTAAGCAAGTCTAATATTGTGTCTTAAAGTCTCTATTAAGATTATATCTTCTATTATGTGGAAAAAAAATTTCACAAACAATATAAAACGCTTTTCGTATGAATTGACTGTAAATAATAATTCATTTTCTAACTGTTAGTTAAATTCACGTCTACTATTACTTTATGTGCTTCTTTTGATTATTTTATTGCGCACTGGAATGGATAAATGAAATTTAAAAAATAAACGTAGTGAAGCACAAGACTCTAAAAATGTTAAAAAAAGAATAAATAGCTCACATTTACGTACATCGTATGGCACACATACGCAAAAACTTCAAATTGAAAACTCGACACCACCAAGGCTTACTAAGAATTAACTGAAGTGCCATTTTTAATCACTTTATATGCCACATTTGGCGCATTATCCAACGGTTTAGTCATCCCTGGTTTAGAGTAATGATTCATAATTTTTTTAATTCAATGTAGAAAAAACATAAAAACGAATCGAAAGTGACAAAATGCATTTCGCTCAAATCTTCAAATTTGTATTTCATTCTCATGCAAATTTTTATTTAAACAGCTAAAAGAAAAATATATTAATCGATGATTGTGAGTAATCACTTCGTGCTTCAACATCAGAGAAGAAAACGTATTTTTAATATCAGGGATTTCCAAATGGTAGGTCGTGATCACGTTCCACATCACGAAAAAAATTGTCTTCGCTTTTTGATATAACTCATAAAGTGATACGGAATACCTTTGTGATATTTTTATGTTTTAAATAATTGAAATCTGACGTAACATGGCATCAATTTTATAGTTATTTTAAAGCAAGATAAAGTATTGTCGCAACGAACAGACCCATTTTGTGGCCACATCGTATGGAAGCTGGTAATCACAAAGCTTTTATAAAGTTAATAGAATTAAAGAATGTATGATGCGCGTTCGCTGACGGATGGGATTTCTACAGCTATCAAGGAATATGTGCTAGGCTAGAAGACTACTTTTAAGGGATGCTTTCCCTCAATCAACAGCGAAAATGAATGAATAAAAAAATCTAATTACATTTTACTCAGATCAGGAGACAGAATTAGATTTGACTTAGATTAGGAGGCAGAATTATCAGATTTTGGTGTTCGATCCATAATGGAATTGTTATGTACAAATTACTCAAAGACACATAGGAGATTATAAACATTATGAGATTTTGACCTGAAGAAGATTATCAAATATTTTAGCAGAAAAATATGCAAGATTTCTAATGTTTTTGTCACGACCGATGAAGCGAAATCTGATTTTTTTCAACACTGGGTTTTCAAAAAATATATACTAAACCGAACATGAAGTTTTTACTTATGGAAAGCAGATTCCCACGCATACTTCTCATTCAAAATTTGATCTGATTAAAATATCCCGTTCACAATTATGTTTGCAATAACTTCATACGAGCAATAACTTAAGTATATGAAATTATATTGACATCTGAATAACATATTATGTTACTTACAATTATTAAAATAGGTTGCAAATTCCTAAAATAGTCGCAAAAAGGAATTTTGAAAATAACCGTGTCACAGGAAATTGGTGCAAGATGGACTTTTAAAATTTGTTTTGGTGGTCTACAGTATTATTCAACTTATTTACAAATTATGAAATAATTTTTTTGAGCAAGGTATTAATAGAATTTCATACGATGAAATTTTAAATAGACATTGTATATTATTAAAATTATCCACGACAACAATTTTCGATATCTTACTTGATCGAAAATTAATTCTCATTCTTTATTTACCGAAATAATCATGCATATAATAAAAATGCGTTCCTTCGATTGATGGCAAGTTCTGGATACAAAGAAGGCCACGATCCAAAAATAACATAATTTATTTTAAATGAAATAATTCACACATTAAATAAATCTTAACAGAGAGACAGTGGAAGCCAAATACACATTCTAACTGCGAAAATACCAATCCAAAACAAGAACAACTTCGTTCTCCATCTTCCAGAACCTTCATCACCATCTAAATTCTCTCTTTCTCCTATTCGAGTTTTTCCCCAGCTTGTTTTTCTACAAACGATTTCTGTACTTCTGTTGTGTTTTTATTCGGCGGTCACCTCGGCAGCACAATGGTCAGTGAGCTTTAGACTTTTTTTCTTCCCTTGGATTCTTACTCATACTTTAATATCTATATGCATCTCGTCTGCAAAATTGAATCAAATAATCATCTATTTGCATTTATTTATTCTAACCGAAAGACTGCTGTACTTTCCACTTTCAATTTCCTTACTGTCAACGATTATCATATTTAAAAACACAGTTTCATTAGAAAAAAAGAATAGAACACTCAAATGTGCTCAAACATCCGATGATTATTTTTTTCTTCCCTTGACAGAAAACTGTATTAATGTAGAATGTATTTTTTTTTTTTGAATAATTTGAAATTTTATTAATAGTGCTATTATTAAATTACAGCGCCTTACTATTGATACTGATCAGTTAAAGAGGCTCTTACACTGGAGACTCGGAATTACTGCATAACAGGAGATCTAGTTGAAATTATCGTTGGTTCAAATACGTAAAATATTTTTTTATTCTTTCACTTCAACGTCAACGTCCTCTTCAAATTTATTGTTTTCCCCCTTTACTTTGTTTGAATCGCGATGAGTGTTTATTTTTCTGCCTTCCTGAGACGTAATTGGGTATTGGATACCAGAAATCGAAACACAATTTCGCAGCAACATCTGGCACAATGCCAGAATACACAGTTGTATTTATTATTGTATCTAAACATAGAGAGTTATAACACTTCTCAACAATATATAGCAGTTTATTTATACTGTTTTTTTTATCAGCAACTATGCAACAATATTTTAATTAGAACAATTGTCTTTAAATCGATTTGATATGTTTTAAAAATACGGTTCTCCCTTTATAATCTGACACTTCACCTTTTCGGTCTGCCTATAATCCGACATTTTTAAGCAGGCAGACAAGTCTTACAGATGTTATTTTATACCTTCTATTTCAATGGAATAATGTAAGCTATCAATACAAAACAGTGCAGTTTTTGTATCTTTAGTTATTTTGAGTGTTTGATTCTTTATTTTCGCATTCTGTACTGAATTTTAATCAATAAAGCAACAAATTCGATATTTAAATATGTTATTATAGTTTATTTTCCAGTTATTCCTCGTCTACTGTACTTCAGCAGTTATTTGGATTTATATCTACTGGATTTTAGAGGGAGTATTGTATAAGTCGATTAACTTTTAAAATAATTAACTGTTATAGTATTATTATGCATCTGATACATTTTTATGCTAGTGAGACCCGTTAACTCGCGTGTGAGCCTATATCATGGTTTTTCCAGTCGCTCCCATTTTATAAGATTCATATTAATCTCTTTTCAGATAATGTCAGATCATGCTGTTAAGAGATGAGATTAATATCTCTTTTTCTTTTCACTTCTATTTTAAGTATAGGGGAATAAACATATAATAGATGAGAAAGAAATAAGTCAAAGGATGCATACGCACCTTAAAAAGGAAACGCATGGGAAGAGTAGAAATCTTTTAAGAAACCACACAGACCTAGAAAACTAAATCAATATAAAAGATTCTCCAGGAGAAACCTTAAAAAGCAACCTATAATAAAGATACGAATCAAAAAATGAGTCAAAGGGGAGAAAGGATGGGAAGACGAAACCCATTGCTGATCTTGGAAGAAATGCATCAACGAAACAAAAAAAAAGTAGGAAAAAAATTATGAAAATACTAAAACTTCGAGTGCGTAGAAGTAACTTTAAAAGGAGTTCAAAAAGTTTAAGACAAAGAACATTAAGATGAGATGACTCTCATAAAACCTGAAAGATATCGAAGTCCAAGGCAAAATAACAAGGGTAAGATACAAAGAAAATAAAAAGAGCGGGGGAAAGTCAGAGCTTTAAACGCCTTAAGCAAGAGGGGGAGGTGAAGAAGGGCCTCAAGTTCTCTAATCGTAAAATAGAAACGGCAATTTTTGTCTCAAAAGGAAGAACATAAAAATCCAAATAAGCAGAAATGAACAAGAATGTCTTTGAAAAGCATTCTTTGAAAATTTTAGCTTAAAGAGGGTTGACCATTTTAATACTTTTCATTTATCTTTTTTGGATTCCAATATTTCTTTTGGAAACAAATTACAATTTCCCGAAAAGGGAAATGTCTCAGTTTCGAGGGATTTTTCATTTGTAAGAAATTATTTTCAAGTTCTCATGGTCAGTTATAATGGCTGAACTTTCAAACATTTTTATTGATCAAATTTTAAGAGTTATAATTTTTTTTTCTTGTATAAGTGATTTCCGTAATAATTAAAAATGTGAAAAGAGAGTAAATGTAACACAGAAAATTTATATCAATGCTACCCCGAGTAGACGAGATACGACCGTAGTGATATTCTGTTATTTGTGTACATGTAATTCCTACGTCAAAATAACATGCTTTCATCAAAATTTTACCCTATATTTCATATTATTGCATTGATAACAGAGTTTTGAAGGAAATTTTGCTAATTAACTAGTTGAATAAGTGCGATTGTAGGATTATGTTGTAGTTCCTGTATGTCAGTGCTTGGTATGGAAGTTAGTAGAGAGGATGCCAGCTCAGGTGTCGTCCTCGTCCCTTGACCAAGGTTCAAAATTACAAGATCCATCGCCAATAGCTCTAATGTTGCTTCTAGTGCTACGTTAATAAAAACTAAACCTGTAACACCGTAACTTAGCCCTACCCTTCCATGCAATACTAAATGGCAGCCAGATGGCGCCATTTGCTCTGTTTGGTTAGAAGAAGCACAAGCACGATGAAGGAGAAAGACTTCTGTAGCAAAATGATGGAGTGATTTTCGTGAATCTGTGTTTTATGTATGTTTTTGCATCCGGTCTTGTGTTGTGGAACGTGTCGAGTATTATTAATATTTGTTTTTGAAACCATCCCGGCTGTTCATTATTTTGTCCTGAAATAATGTCAAACTAAACCTGTATGTCAGTGATTCTCAAATCTTGTTTTTATTTTGAGTTGTAAACACCAGAGTGTCACACGTTTATTCTTGTGACAAGTTTTCCAGATTTCATCCTGATTCAGTTCAAAGATTTATTTAAATAATGGCGCTTTCTGCGTGTTAAATAGAACTGAACCTACCTTATTTGTTATATTTATTATTTACGTTATTTGTTCGTTTCCAATAGTATTCGAATTACTCTACAGAGAGTTTGATTCAAACAAACCATACCTGCAGTACTTTTGTTAACGCTGGATAATTTCTATTTTTGATTTATGCATCAATATAAATTATTATTAAAATTTAATAGGAAGTTTAAATTCCGCAGGCAACACTTTCGTAATTTACTAATAAATGCTTAAAGAACCATAAGTTAAAAATTAAGAATTTTAAATTCACCTAAATCCTTTTAAAGGAATTAATGGTATTCATACGAATATAAGACAAAATAAATTCAGTATAGAATTTATATAGCTTAGTATTCGTTTATTTTAAATTATAGACAAAGATTATAGGAAATTGGAAAGACAAAGTTTGAGTTTTATTTTGCTAGTTACCGTTTAAAGTTTCTACATCTCATTTGTTTATGCATATTTTTTTTATTTATGCATATATTTAAAAGCCCTGATTTTTTTCAACTTTATTAAGTGATATTTGAAAGAAATTGCATTATTTTTTAAAGAAAAGTTATGTAAGGTAATATAAAGCACTAAACGATTACGCTGGTTGTTATTTTGTTATTTGGTTAGTTACAATACTAAATAGTTTAAGATAGTTTGCATCCTTTACTTCTGCGAAAAATTCGCTGTTTTTACTTATTTCAAATTTGTTTAGGTATCATTAAAAGAGATTTTTTTTTATTTCAATAAAAAACGGTATTGTATAAAATTGATTTTAATATTAAGAAACTCTGTAACAGAAATTTCTATAAAATAAAAACAACGTGGAATACTTTTGTAAAAATGAATTTATGCGAAATGATTTGATAAAAATATATGATTCTGTTGTTATATTTTGGTTTTCTAAGCTTTGAAATGAAACAACTCTCAAAAATAATGGTAATGGTAGTATATATTCTAAAAATAGAACGAAGTTATATACTATAAATCACACATAAAATTGCTAAAAAGCCTAAGTAAATTAAAAGTAACAAAATATATTTAAGTTCGAAAATGATTTAAAACGAAGGATATTTTCTGTAAATATTCTCTTCTTTCATAAGAAAAAAAAATAATTTTCTCTAAGTACTTATTTTTTTATAAGAAATAAAGTGATTTATTAATTTTAAAAGCATGAGAATTACATTTTGGTTTTGTTTTGATTTTATTGAGTAAAGTAGAAATGCCTTGAAGCTAGTACAAAATATACAATCTAACACTTATCAGAGTAAATATTTTTGGACTAGTTAAATAATCATCCCTTGTGCGATTTTCTCACTTATCGAAGTTTGATAATTCAGAAAAATTCAAAACCATACACAAATGTTAAGACTGACTTCGTCTAACGTCTAAGAACTTGGTAGAAAAACTTCAAACATATTTCCAATAAGAAAATTGCTCCAATTGGCATGTAAATTTTTATCATTGTAACACATACATTTGTTTATGTTGCAATATTCTTAAAATTTTTGGAACATTCCAAAAATACGCCTTTTTCACCTAAAGACCATTGGTCAATACAGCATATGAGAAGAAACATGGATCACATTTTACACCAAAAAAAAAAGGAATCTATTTGGATACAGATGAGTAATATATTAAATACGCTATTCTCTAAAAGATAGTAAAGTCAGAATTTAAAATTAATGTTCAAACACCTTTTTATCGGAAAAAGTATTCCAGTTTTGGGTCCTACACTTGAACATTACACGAAGACAGCCTTAGTTAGAATGTGAACATTTAACATTCTAATAATAATTTTCATATTGTATTTGTTTCAAAATGAACATACACAGAAATAATAGTGGATAAGTATAGACATGAATACCTAAAATTCACTTATTAAGTGATATTTATACAATTTGAGTGCAGATTTTTTTGCTAGCCCCGAAGTATATATCCAAGGATCACTTCATACTTAGCAAAACATTGCCTTCAGATTTCTACAATTATATTTATTTATATTTTTATTGAAAATTCATCGGCTCTCTTCTGTTGGTCTCTGCTAACAACAAAAAGAGTTAAGATAACTATGATACTAAAATACTTCAAGTTTTGCCATTTTTGGATTTTATTGTAAAAAGGTAGAGGGCATGGTAGAGGATTTACTAATTTTAAAATTTTTTATTAAATTTAATTTTTGAAAGTAGGATTTTAATTAGCTCATAGAATAAATCTACGTTTATATAAGTACTCAAAAATATTTTTAAGGTATAAGTGCAGTAAATGTTTTATGAGAGAATGATGTTTCTCAAGGAAAGTATATGGCTTACTAGTGTAAATGTAACAATATAGATTATTGAGGTATTCGACTACGTTAAAAACTCGAATTTCGGAGAAAATACCGTTTTTTTTATTTTTCCATTAAAATGTATGAAATCTTTTCTTTCTAAAGCTACCTTCCATTTGTAGCTACGTACATAGAAATTAAGTTATGAGTATTTAATATCAGACGTTTCTTTGTTTTCTGAACAAATTTTAAATTAAAAATCTATTTTCTGAAGAATATAATTTTTGAAAGGTAATAACTTGAATGTTTTTTTCCTATATATTGATGGAATTTGGTAGAAATGTTTTTCATATTATTCTCAAGATCCTGAACTGGGAATTTTGTAATTTTTGGTGTATAAGTGGATTTATTCACATTTTAATGCATAAGAGTGGAGGAATTTTTTCAAAAAAACGCATGTTGTTACTTAATTCTGAAAATAATATGAATTATTAAAAAATCCCAGTTCAGGCTCAGTACAGGTGTCATATCAAATACATATGCTGAATAACAATGTTATAGAAAGATGTTTCATGAAAGGAGAGTATATTGAAAATGTGCTATTTTTTGCTTATTTTATGCTAAAAAATTGCATTTAAATTTTTTTTCATTGTAATAAAACTTTTGATATGCTTTATTATGTACATTCTAATTTAGATGAAACTAAATATCAAAAAAAAAATTAGTCATTTACACGGTTTTTTTTTTTTTTTTTTTTTTTCAAAATCATGGTTCCGAACGTAGTCGGATACCTTAATTGTTCATACAGAATTTCTTGTGTTTATAAATGTGATTTTCTTTGCAAACAGATACACAAATATACAGATATCTTATTTTTAAAATATAATTTCAATTGCTTTTAATTTCAAAAAGTGAGAATTATTAAGATATTTAATCTTTCCATTAGGTAAACTCATTTTTTCTTATAATAAACATCTCAGTTATCTTAAAAACACTTAAAAACTATCCCGAGGGGGGGGGGGGAAGATTTTTTTTATTCGTTTATTAAAAGCGTTGCTGAAGCCCCCTCCCCTTCCCATCCGTACAAATAACCTACAGATTCCAAGATGATAATTCGAATAAACATCTGAGGAACAAAAGAGTCAAGACACTACCACCGAATATGGGACATCCAATTTCGGGACGAAGTGGTGATTCGGAACATGAATACTAACAGTACATCTTAGCCTAAAATTTCTGGTCACATATACCCGCGACCCAAACTTGATTCAGGGTGTTTAAGACTCTCCCAATCATATATCTCGACTGGAATTATAACCTTCTATAATGTACGTGGCAAATAGACCCATCATTTCTACTAAAGGCAGCGGATGACGTCAATAGAAATATGCCAAATGACTCTCAATACAGATCTGGGGATGTATATCTAATAGTAATGGCTAGAAACCAACCTTCAGTAAATATCAGTTCTGAAAGTTACACAATAGTTAAAAAGGCCTTCTTCCCGAGAAAGGGGCGTACGGTATGTCTCTTCCCCATGTCGAAGCTAATAATGACAGTTGTCTAATGCCCAGCAAATCGCTTTTGTCGGACAATATTTGTTCGAACCCAAAGATAGAGCATTCGAACCTGCTTCCATCACAAACGTCAACCGACACCGCCAAAGGGGTGAAAAACAATGACGCCGAAATATGAACAAAACATATTTACCTCTCTTAGTTTGAGAAAAATAATATTAAGCCTGCAATAGAGGAGAAACAAAAGACTTTTAAATATGTTTGGTAGAAGAAAAAAACACTTACAATGTAATGTTGATCTATTAACGATTTTATCTTCACTAACCTCAAGGACTTCTTGGTGATTCGAAATGTATAAAATAACAACTCCTTGTTTATTAAAATGAAGCGTGCTTAATTAAATTTGATCAAGATAAGAAATATAATGAATTGAATTAGAGATATAGTGATATATAAGAATAGACCAACGAGCAATTAATCGCTTCAATTGAAATCAGTTAAAAGTGATTCCTAGTTACAATAATATGAGTTAAACCTGTTGTATGCATGAAGTATATGAACCGGAACTAGTGATTTGGTAAGCTAATACTTTATTATTTCAATATCAACGAGGAATAATTGGGTTATGAAGGACTCGAGATAGGGAGAGCAATCTTGCCTTTTTTATGATAGATATACTGCTGTTTGTAGAAAATGCAACACCATGAAAGAATCATCAGAATCAAATGAAATTTAATGCAGAAACGACTTGTACTGATACAAATAAATGATGAAATTTTCAAAACAAAAGAAACAAATTAAGCGTCCGAAATCAGTATTTGGTACAGCCACCATGCGCTGCAATAAGTGCTGCTATACGACGTGGCATGGAGTCAAACAGATGTTGAATATCTGCTTGAGGAAGAGAATTCCATATCGCTTGTATGCGCAACCAAAGTTCGTCTTTGGAAACTGCAGGACGCGGATCACGAGCGAGACGCCGACCAACCATATCCCACACGTGCTCAATAGGCGACATATCCGGTGAATAAGCAGGCCAAGGAAGAAGTTGCATGCGTTGTGCTGAACAGAAGTCTCGAACAGTCCGCGCAACATGTGGGCGTGCATTATCCTGCTGAAAGATAGCTCCAGGGATGCCTTGAAGGAAAGGAACGACTTCGGGCTGTAGCACTTCACGGACATACCTGTTGCTATTGAGATTACCCTCAATTCGTATCAAATTGGATCGTCCATGATACGAAATCGCACCCCAGACCATAACTCCGGGTGTTCGACCACTATGTCGTTCAATAATACACTCAGGAAGGCAGCGTTGACCGGCATAACGTCTAACACGAACACGGCCATCATGGGTCCACAAATTGAAGCGTGATTCATCTGAAAAGACAACTTGGTGCCAATCAGCTCGCCTGTCTCTGTGCTCAAGAGCCCACTGCCGACGCAGCCGTCGATGATTCGCCGTGAGGGGAATCCTGTATAAAGGCACCCTTGCACGCAATCCACGGCGCAGCAGACGACGACGAATTGACGAAGCCGACAATTGTACACCTGTAGCAGTAGACCAACGTGCTGCCAGCTGCCTGGAGGAAGCTGTGCGATCATTCACCGCCATGCGGAGCAGGTGTCGATCATCGCGCTCTGACGTCACCTTCTGTCGTCCAGTGCCTGTTTTTCGAGGTGTTCGGTGCTCGTCGGTCCACTGCTTCCAAACTCGCATCACTGTGGAACTGTTCCGCTGCATACGAGCTGCTATTGCGCGACAGGAAAATCCTCCTTCTCGAAGGCCGATTATCCTCCCTCGTTCAAACTCCGTAAGTTGCTTGAATTTCTTATTCTTCCGTCGTGGAGGCATACTCAGGTCTCACTAAACGTTTGCCACTAACAAATAATCATAGACTTTTTTCAACGTCCCGCTACAGCACTTTATTTATACGCTTTCAGCATCAATTCAGAGGGCGCTGCGCGCGCCGCGCACGCGCGATGGCTCTGAAACTTTATTAATTTGCATAATATCCTATAATTGACATTTGCTGCGAATTTCATTTGATTCTGATGATTCCTTCATGGTGTTGCATTTTCTACAAACAGCAGTTTAGTAAATTGTGTTGCGCTTGTTCTGATTTATTTTAATTGGAATTTTGAGCTTATTGACTATTTAATTAGACTTTACAATGGCTGCCGAGTTTATTGATAAAAGAATCACGCTACAATATTTACTAATAAATGGATGGCTATTTTTAAAGCTTAGACTCAGCGCATCAATACTTTTAAACTGAATTACAATAAATCTTATGCGTGGCCTTCGATCATTTCGATCATTCTCTTCTTTAGTATATCATGTAGTATCTGATTTAGATCCTCTTGGATAGAAATGTAATTTAGAAAGACTAGAAGTTTCAGTTATCTTCAATTCGTAATCTATGCATATAAATTTCAGTGAAATGAACGTAGGGGGGCAGTCAGAAGTAGTATTGATAAATCATAATAAAATCATATAAAACGTCGAAATAAAAAAAAGGTGAATCAGACATTTAAAATTGAATTTAAGGAATTGACGTATTTATTTTAAACAATCCTCTAAGTGGTCGATGTACTTAAACGTAATTCATTAACACAGAATTTTTATTGAATAAAATGAGATAGCATAATGTATCCAGTTATATCAGATATATTTGTTTTCTGGTACCCCTTACAAAGGACCGATTCGGCTTAAGTGTATTTAAATTATAACAATGCTTTATTTTGGCAAGTTCAAAAAGGGGAAAAAGAACCAAAAATAAAATTAATGTGATATGTTAGGTTTAACTTTACCAAAGCTAATGGGTCGGTGGCGATGGGTGGGCCAAATTAACCTGAATTCGGTTCTAAATGAATTCGTCAAACTCAAGCGTGAAGTTTTTGTTTTTATTTTACTCCTTCTCGGTTAAATTGTTAAAAAGTAATTAATCAAAGTTATCCATGTTGTGTCACAAGTTTATGACGTGAATAGTGACTTCGTTGGAAAGTTATTTTTCTTTTAGAAGGCACATTTTATATAGATGTTTGACAATTTATCTTACATTAAAAAAGACGCATAGGTAAATGCCTTATGCATTTTAATTTTAGGTAGCATCTTTTAAAATTATTTTGAATTAGTAAATAGACATATAAGGAAATCTTTCAATATAATACAAATATCTTGCGCATTACTCCAGTAACAAGAAAAACGTACTTGTGTTGGGGGTCAAATGGTGTTGCGAAAGCAAGTTTATATTTCTACTGAAAAAGTTTATGATTCTAATGTTAAAGCAAGTTTATATTTCTTATGAAAAAGTTTTTCAAGTTTATGTTTCTGTGAAACGACCCTACAAGTGCAATACTGATTAGTAGGTTGATTTTAATTTGTGCCGCTACGACTTGCTATCGAAATTTCGGGCTGAGTTATCACCGTTAATAAGTTCTTGATTCATGATACATCGGTAAACAAGCAACAAACAAAACAATGATTTTCTTCTAGAGAATATGCTCTAAAGAAGGCGAAAACAGTCTCATAGGTTGGAAAAAGTTTGGAGACGATTTTTGTAAAGAAAAATGTGTCATATTCATGCATTTCTTTGAAAAAGTAAAATCGAACAATTCTCAATATTACAGTAAGTTATTCCATTTCAATTTACCATTCATATTACAACATTTCTCATTCTCAACAGAGGCGCATTTTCAACTATTCGCGTATATATTTGTGATAGATGGAACTTTAAATCAAACTCAAACTTTCAATTAAAGTTTACAATTATATTCTAATTAAAAATTATATGATTTATCTCTTCTTATTCTTGTTTAAATCAATGTCAAGGGAATGCTCTATTGATTAAAATGATTATGTGATAAATTACAGAACAGAAAGTATATTTAAAATAAACAATATATATTTTAACTTCGCATGAAGCATAATAGGTATTTAATTAGATTTCAATTTAGAAAATTAAAATAAAAATGAGGGCTGAAATATTATTTCTCCTCCTTCTTGATTAATGACCCTTCAAAAGAGTGATTGTAAATACTTTCTCATTAGGATTACACACGTGTATCGTTTGAAAATAATCGATAAAAACTTTTCTTGGTTAGGCTATGTAGCTATTTAGAAATTTTAAACATAACAAGCATACCATTTATTGTATAAATATTATTTGCTATTTAATAATGTACTTTTTTTTAAAAAAATATATATATTAAAAATTATATTTTCTAATTCATACTGTTAATTAGTAATAAATGATCCATTCGTGAAAAATTGTTCTAATTTGTATTTCATACATTTTATTGAATTAGTTTATAAATTTGTTTGAATTGCCAAATGTATAATATATTATTAAATTATACAGCAAATTATTGAAAATAGTATATTAAACTATTGTTCAATTATATTCCGTATTTAATTCTTCAAATATAAACAAGGATATAATGTTGAGAATCCAAAAAGCCACGGTTCAATAATCGAGAGTTATTGGACATATCTATGATCTGATATGTAAGTGATAATCTTTCAAGAACGCTCGCCAAATAAATACCTGAACATTTGGTTTTCAACTAGTCACTGATATCTCATTTGCTATTTTAATTGAAAAACTTATATTTTTGAATAATAGTTTCACCTAATATTTCTAAAGAGTTATTGCAAAGAAATCTAATGTCACTGGACACCACTGGGTCTTAAGTTTATGGAGCACAAGTTTAAATCTCTCCTCATTATCTGGACATGAGATGAATACTACTTTTAGACTTTCTCCCCAAGAATTAGTCATGAAATAGACTCTTTTAAAGGGGCTACGTAAAAAGTGTAATTAGAAGTAATAAATATTGTGATAAATGAAGACGTGTGTTACAAAATAGCCTGTAATGGGACTCAGAAATTTAAGAAATATTTAAAAATACTGAAATTCATATAAAAGTATTTATTTAGTTATTTTGAGAATGTGTGACATATTAACTTTATTGAGAGAAATTAATTTAATCATTAAGAGGATATATTTCTAGAACTACAGTACATTAAACCTTTTCTTGAGAACTTTTATTTGTTTCTGAGATTGAAGTTCCCACATTGTATGATGAGAAACTACGGTGGATTAATTTGGGTTCTCAATGCCACTTTATAAAATGGTGGTCGTTTTGGAGCCGGCGGAATCCGTTTTCATTTTTCCTCTGATTCTTTTGCCATCCTGATAAGCTGCAACCCAATCGGCTGATAACACAAATATAACATACATCCTGAATTCTGAATCCCTGTGGAAGGCAACTTCAGTCATAACTTCCAAATTCGTATTCTTTTCTTGTGCAACCTAGAATTTTACAACTTAAGTCACTTTCCTAATTGCAATTCTGGGCAAGATAAAGGCCGAAGTCATTCTCCGCAGTTAAAACAGATGCGAAGATTAAAAGCCTACAAGCTTAAGTGCTCCGGTAAATCCGTTAATTTGTCCACTCTTTATAATTTTTGGTTAAATCAAAAATTGCGAAGACCAACAGAAGCATTTTTCTGGAACTTTTATTTCAAAATTAATAAAATGTAAAATTTCTATAAAATTGTCTCTTTTGTCAAAAGAAATTCCAGACATTTGTTTATCCTTATCCTTTTTCATCTGAAATTATTTTTAAAAGTATTGTCTTATTTGGAAAAAACTGGAAAAGCTCATAACTCTTTGGAAGATAAACTTTCACAGGTTGCATTAAGCACTAAATTAGCTCTTTATAACTAAATTTCTTAATAATTAGACAGTGAGTTTTCCGTTATTTACTAAAAGGTAGATCATCCATATTTGGTTGTGATCACAAACCACTATGTTTGCTCTTTGTCAAAAAACAAATGATCTTCTCATCAAACTGGACACTTAGAAATTTTGGCCCAGTTTTCAACAGATATATTTTGGTAATTCCAGTGCCTTAGTAAATGCTTTCTCTCGTAATTCTGAGGTTACCTTACCTTCAAAATAGCTTACGAGGCCAATGCTGTGGGAGCAGGTGTCCGAAGATAAATCTTGCTTATCAGGAGAAATCGTTCAGTTTTAAAATTCCAAGCTATTGAGCTTTCCAGTGGTATTAAATTTGCGTGTGATATCTCAAATGAAATTCTATGATCTTTACTTTCAAAGAAAAGTTTTCTGTCTATTGTCTCAGTTCTGCACTTCCTCTCAAAAGAATAAAATATTACGGCATTATAAGTTCACAAATGGACATCTTCGTCTCATATCCAGATTATATCACCTTTACGTCATATATAATAGTAGGACCATTGTCACCGTCTGATGGCTATACATACTGTGTTGTCTGATGTTATAGGTGGCCAGAGGTTTTTCCAATAAAGGAAGCAGAAAAACATGTCTCATTTTTTTTTAAATGATGGATTTCCACCTTCGAGAATAACCACCACAGACCGAGATTTCCAATTCGAATCTGAATTGTTCAAGTTACTTACAAGGTTCATAAATACCGAAAGGATATGAATCACAATTTACCATTCAGTTTCAAATGCGATGGTGAAAGGTCTTATAGTCAGATGAAGGATGTCTTGCCAATGAATGAAGGACAAAAAATATTATTATATTACTATCGAGTTGCTGTTCCTGCCTAAAGGAAGATTAAGGAGCTTCTATTTCCTTTCTTAAATTCAATAAATATGTAAAAGAGGTAACAATGATTAGGATGTATATTTTCTTGAATTTTTCAAGAAATGAAAGTAAATGAAATATTAATAGAATGATTCAACTTCTTTAAGTTTCTGTTGAAAACTCTGGCCACAGTTCTTAATTTTTCACTTTTATTTCATTTCCAATTTGTATTAAAAAATTTTAATTTAAAAAGCACTGACACTCTCTTGAAAGAATGTCAGTATTTACATTTGCATTTACCTTTGATTACTCTTCACCTAAACTCGACAATACTTCATGAATTGGAATCTTTTTTTCTTACATCTTTTGATATACTATTTTAGACTGTGTTTTCCATTAATGGAATTGTAATATTTCTAATTTTAATTGTTTGGCTGTATTTTCCTACAAAGGATGTATGTTTTTATTTTTATTTTTTACGGCTTCAATTAATCACAATTCTAATATTTCTACAGTTGTTATGTCAGCATTTCCAGGTAAATGTAGCTTTCAGTTACTTCTCTTTTTTAGGCAAGTTCGGGAATCATGATTCCAAAATAACTTAATAGTCTTTTTCTTTCCCATGGGGCTTACTTTCTTCAGTAAAAATTTGTGATAAATCTTAGGATACCATAGCAATCCATCTATATTTCGACCCACCTTCTTGTTAATAAATTCAAAACTTTTTTTCTCCGTTTTTCTGCCTACGTCACAGCTGGGAATATTTGGGGTCATATAACCAGATTTGACTCTTGCACCATAAAACTCTACTTTTCTTTCACTCACTATATATAAATGTATATATAGCAATAATTTTCAGAAATTTCGCCACACACATAGTGTGTAATATAAGAAAGTAAGCTAAAATTATTAGTGTTTTTTTTAAACATTGAAGTGAAACGAGAAACAAATACTAGTCTGTTTTTTATTCAATCTTTCCATAGACGTAGCATTTAAGACGCACTTGTATCCAGAGTAAAATTATTATGAAAAACATTCATAATGTTTAGAGTCTTAAACTTTCCCGCCATTTTACAACGTTTTTCTGAATTTCACTTGGTGTGTGTGTGTG
>BMAW01088699.1:0-48524 GCA_019974015.1 Nephila pilipes | reverse complement strand
CTTTATTTCTTACTCAATAAAAGTTCTTTATTTCTTACTCAATAAAAGTTCTTTATTTCTTACTCAATAAAATTTAAGTTAAAAGGTATTGTTTTAAAACAAAATTTGGAAGGAGCATTGTTAATACAAAAAACAATCCTTTTGAGCAAAATGGTGATAATCAAGTTAAAGAAGTATTTAAAAGTATGAGGTTTTTTCAGACAAAAGTTGCTGTAGATGACTGAAGAAATTAAATTTGTGAATGTTGGTAATGAGACATAACTACTAACATAATTTTTTTTTTTCATTTGAAATATTTTTTTCCAAAATGTGGCTTTCTATCTATGTTTCTGTATCTTGGATCAGATTTTTCGAAAGATAAAATTCTCTAGAAAATAAGAGAATAATTAAGCCTTTGGAGTGTTTAAATTTTTTTTTTTCAATATGGTACATTAAATACGAGAAACATCTAAAATAAAAATTAGGTCCAATGTGAAAATGAACTATTACAAAGATCCTGAAAATATAATTATTTTTCAATATGTCCATTATTACGAATGTTTTACTATTCAAAATTATTAAAAATTATTTAAAAAGTCTTCCATCACAAGGGCACTCCCTTGAAGAACCATTAAGAGAAAGCTCTGTGAGCTGATCTCAGTGGTCAAGGTCATCTTTCTAACGCGTGTGTCGTCGATTTAAAAGTCTTACCATATAGGAAAAGCAGCAACTGTATTTTCTGCTATTTATTGTATTAGTATTTATTGTAAAGAGCTACGAGTATTAATCTTAGTTTCATAAAAACCTTCCGATTGAAGTAGAGTTCCCAAAATGTACACCCTGCGAGGTTTCTTCCTCCTACTCTGAGATGGAATCTTTCCCCTTAGCCCCTGGGTCTCTATTCAATTTTGAACTCAATACCACTAAAAATGTAATACTATTTCTTTCTATGATAATTAAATTTATTATTACATATATTTGAAACTTTCACTCCATTTTTTTGTCTCTTTATTACATTTTTGTATGAGGATTACATACTCACATAAAATTTAAAAAAAAGTATTATACCATGATTTTTTAATCAAATATTTGAATAACTTCAACATTAAATAAATGTTTTCTTATCTCTTTAATCATTTATTTTCTTAATAATTAATTAATTGAACACCAAGATAATTTTATTTATTTTATTTATGTTCGTTTAAAATAATTAAGCAAACAAAATGAATAAATTTATTTATTTATTTCCTTTTTAAAAAATTTTATAACTGGAGAAAATACCAACATCAATAAATAAATTGTTGGTTATATTAAATGTTATAAGCAATTGTATTAAATTAAGTAGTATGGAACGCTGTTATTTTGAGTAATTCAATATTATCTATATAAGTTCATTGATTTTAGTTTTACAGAGGATACTAATAAAATATTTTTAAACAGCGTTTAAATTTCGGTTAATTACATAATATTTATGATTATATGTTTTTTAAAAGTATTTTTAATCATTTATTATTGTATAATTAGTCCTTTGATTTCCAAAGAAAAATTTATTTATAAAAGTGATTGAAAGTACATTAATTAAATTTAAATCAAACATTAATGTGAAAGTAAAGAGTAATTAATATAATGGCTTACTTACAAGAAAATATGGATTAATTTAATGAAACCATTAAATCAATTTAAATAATAATTTCAATTACTTACAATCTTAGTTAAAAATGTTGTAATTTGTAGGAGAAATGTTTTAAATCCAAAAAGGTTTGATTTTACAGGGATTCTTAAAATTTAAATATAATAATTATATTAATTTAATATTCTATACAGAGTAAGTTTTAATTATTTCAATTCAGTTAATGAATGCAAAATGCTACAATCATATTTACCTTTTTATGGGGTGAAACACTATTTTTTTTAATTAATATTAAGTGTTTTAATCTTAAAAAAAGAAACTATTGCGCAATTTTTCTCAAGAATGATTTTTTTTTTTACCCATTTTAAATAAGTAAACTTCATGTTTATTGCATAGAACTGCACACTTAAAATCTGAATTAAAACCTATTGTATTCGTTGGAATGCAATAGTGTGATCAAATAAATGCAATAATTTATATTTTTGGATTATACAATTTTGTTAAATATACCAACAAAACATTTTAAAATCATACATGAACAATAATAATGTCTCACAAAAATATAATGTAATTCTTATTCGTATTAAATAAATTATTAATTTTATTTTGTACATGTAAAATGTTATCTATTTCTACTATTACGTAATTTAGTAACAAATAATAATTTTTTTTTTCAAATTCATTCAATTATAAGGATATTTGTTATGTTTATAATTGCTTCAAATATGAAAAAAAGGCTTTTCCATATGACGTTCCACCTCTGTTCCTTAAATGCATATTAAAGGATATGTAGTCTTTTGTGTAATCTCTATACACATACAATTCGTATTTGAAATACGAGTAGATTGATAGTCTAACATAATTATTCATAATAATGAATTTAAATTGAAAAAATCTCATGTAAAAGTAATGTACATCAACAACACTTTTTAAATAGCAATAAATGTCTCAATTTTGGATCAAAGACAATTAGCTGGTATTGTTTCACTCTCAATTATTATGCCTATATGTTCAAGTGATATTCACGTCACTTACAATTAGATTTAATATACCGTGCTTATATTTTATCAATATTTTTTTTATCAAATGAAAAAGTATTTAGGGTAATTTGCTTACTAATCGGTTGTAAATTGAAGAAGTTAACAAGGAAATTACGAAATTCAGTTATTGTTTGAGAAAGTCATGTTTGTTCGCTCAATATTTACAAATTAAATAAGAGTTGTAACTTTGTTTCAAATATTGAATTATCAATACATTTATCCATCATAATAATTGGTCTCTCGTTTTCTGTCATATTTTAGAATAACTGAATAGCGTATAACAATTATTTAACTCAAATACATTCATTTATCTGCCAAAATAAAAACTTCATTAGGTAAGAAGAGTTTTGAAGTGTGTTTTTTGCATGTAAAACGACATATTGCATTTTATATTCAAAGCTTTCGAGATAAATAAAAAAGAAGTATAATTATCAGATTTATCTTTATTTCAGATGAAGTAAACTTTATTAGCCCCATGTGTAGAATATATTTTAATCCGTATCTATATATAATAAATAAATTTCAGAAAAAATTAATTAAAATTCAATTATAATTAAGAAACTTAAGTAGAAAAAGTAATCGAAATGAAATATCTTCTGCATAATGCTGACTCTAAAATTAATTGAAAATTACAATAGCTGTATAGTTGGTTTATTAATTTCCGTTTTCGTAAAATAAATATTTAATCGCGTTTTTTGAGAAATAATTAAAGTACAAAATTATTTAAGAAAGTATTTGAATTGCTTGGTATCGAGATCAGAATATTTATTTGGGTAAAATTTTACCTAGATTCGATTAAATGTTTTGTTATGCAATTAAAAATTTCCTAACTGGAATTTACTACACAATTTATCTCTTTGACCCTTTGCATGTTTAAGTGTAATTTCTTGAAGTTTCTATATGAATTAGTTATTGGTTTTGGAATTAATTTTGATCTATATTTATAATGAGATATAATGGAAGTTTTCCATAAATGACGCTTCCCACAAACAACATTCAAAATGCACTCTCTACGAGATTTGCGTAGCACACATTTCAGCAAGAATGTACTGAATTCGATTGCTTTTGTAAATGTGACGTATTGTCGGAATAGCGTCTTTCGAAAGATCTTTTTCATTTCCCCTAGATATCATTGAATAATAATTGCTGTGTAAAATATTGCATATATAAAAAGCTTTTAAATTTTTCTGTGATCTCGAATATTTTGATTTAAGCTCTAATTTTGATTGACAAGTTTTATTTTAGAGGCTAATGGTGGCAAACTTCTTAATTAGAACCTTGGTCACATGACGATGTTGACAACTTAAGGAAGAAAACCGCTTCCTTAGCGTTCAAACCATAGCAAGTAATAACACACTAAGATACAGTTACATGTACTGATCCAGCCCCATTATTCTGTACCTCAAATTTTAGAGGCATTTTCATTTGAACATTGCTTGGTAGAGAACGTTTATGATCATGATGAAATCAATACGCTGTACCTCAGTTGAAAAAAAGTTTTTTAGTAGTTGGATGCAAGATTCTTGCTACAAGTAGTGATAAGACTCTTTGCTGATTCTGAAATAAAATTTAAATTACCGAAGATTCTATGAAATCCAACAACATATAGAAGATACGTACCGGATGTTGATAAAGTTTCATATTAATCATCTAAAATTAAGTCTAATTATTCAAGGTATACTAATGATCTAAACTCGAACGTAATTAGTTAAGTAATATTAAAAATCTAAAATTAAATCCTAAGTTATTAAGAACAGTGATAATTCTATAATATCACAAAAGATGTAGTTATGGAGCTTTAATAATATACGGTGGAAAATATTCACGATTTTTTTGTTATTTGTAAATGTTAAAAATATTAAATTTTAAAATTCAAATATAAAATATTGTAGTTGTGAGGAAAAAAATTAATGTAAATGCTAATAGAATAAAGGTGAAAGAAGGACAACAGAACTAAGGCATCTAACCAAATGCTTCTTGTAAATATTTTTTATATTCGAGCCTAGTAGAATTAAGTTTTAATAAGAATTTCTCTATGATCCGGAGAATATCTATATGAAATACGTGTTCCAGAAAAAAAAGTCGCGATGAGATTAATAGGTGAAACATTTATGGAAATGAGACTAAATTACATCAAAATAGATACTTGTATCAATTTAATGAATATTTTAAGTGAAAAGAGTAAGACAGAGAGAGTTAACATTATTTTCATAATATTGACCACACAAGACGAATAAATTTTTGCTGCAAAATTTTATTTCATGTTATACATTGAATTTGTTGGCCAAATTCATTACACATTACCGTATAATTCCTGTAGATACCCAGTGAAACTGTTCAATACAGAGCAAAATCAATCTGGATTTATCTGTTGTATGAAAATCCGAATGTATTTTTATGGTTTTAGGATTTCTATACCCATCTCAGAAAGTGATAGTAGTTTAAAATTCAATATATTGAGTTAGACATTACAATATGCAACAAAAATCATAATAAATATTTATCAGTCTAATTACTACTATTAATCATAGTAGTTTAGAATTCGATATATTGAGTTAGACATTACAATATGCAACAAAATCATCATAAATATTCATCAGTCTAATTACTACTATTAATCAATCTAATCACTAGGTAATTTGTATTTTAAGATTAATATTTATTTATTCATCATACAAACCTACTCAATAAATTTAAACATTTTTTAAAATGTAAGATAGTAATTTCAGACACATTGCATTCGTGCGATTTGGAATTCTTGTTAAGAAATTTAAATTATACTCTGATTTATTAACTACTTTTAAAATGCATAGTTCTCGTTAACACACGTTTCAAGCGATATTATTATTTTCACACTATTGTTATTTTTCCCAGTTCAGTCTTAATTTCATGCATCACTAATCAAAAAAAAATTCAATCTTGAAAGACATGTTGAATAACGATGCGTTCTTCCTTACCTATTTTTAACAATTTCGTAACTTTTGTATAATTATTCTTAAAATTATCATTCATTGAGTCCGATATGTGAGTGAATTTTATTATATAAATTAATAGCGAACGAAATTATAATTTCCACTCATAATAATTGAGATGGTAATCGAAATAAATGAATCGATCAAAATCAATTACATCAATCATTAATATTTGATGTTAGCAATAATCGGTTATAACTATATTTCAACATTTAACATAATTTATTTTCTTTTATACTCAATCATTTTCATTTTTAATTTAAAGAAAAAAATATACTATAATCTAAACAATTGAAGCACTAATCAGAGAATACAGCTTTACGAACACTTCATCGAATATTCAAATACTTAAACACAAAAACTAAACATCATTTTCTAAGAAGAATTTTCATGTAATTCATATATTTTACAGAAAATTTAACACCCTGAGAATAATTTCAAACAAGAATGGAACAGATAGCAATGTAAGTATAAATAATTTCCGCAAATGATATTAAAATTTTTTAAAGTATTATTACATTAATTAAATGAGTCTCGTTCCTTCTGGTACAACAAAAGCGCGTATAAAAAATGGACATTTGGAGACACTCTATGGAGCTTTCGTTGATTTCGAACAAAAGAAAGGGCAAAAAGAACAAATAGATAAGCGTTTTGTAACGAGACACCAATTTAAACTTTTCTGTTACTGAATATCAACGTCAAAAGCTTTTCTGTTCTGCTATGACGGCAATATGGGTAATGTTTTTCTTTTGTTCATATTTCCCTTCGATAAGTGAAAAGCTGGCTTTATTTATGTATGATTATATATATATGTATATAATATGTTGAACAGAAATTTGAAATAAGGAGGTATATAAATTAATAAGAAATTTTTAAAAAAATCTTTACGACGTTTAAAATTTAAAAATTAATTAGTGAGAAGTGTTATTATTACCAAACTAATAAATAAATTTACTGTAATTATCTATCACAATTTAATAAGAAATAAGTCATTAAATTAAAAAGTATAAATTAAAGAAGATAAAATATTTGAAAAAGAAATAGTCTTTATATTGCTGTAATTAGAATGTTAAGCAAATATGCACAAGAGTAATAAACCTCCATAAAATCCAATAATAAATTACTCAAATAAGACATTATAAAATTTAATTAAACTTAAATTGCAATAATAAAACAAATTATTTAAAAATATTCTATTACTACATTGGTCTAAATAGACAAAAATACTTCCTAAAACTGAAACGGAAAAATCAAAAAAAAAAAAAAAAAAGAAATATAAAACAATAAAGTCAAAAATGGATATAAAGCATTTCAAATTGCTGCCTAAGATTTGGTACTAAGAATGCATGTTTATATTAGCATTATGGATCCAACCCTTCCCATTCAGCATTATACCAAAATGATAAAAAAAAAAAAAAAAAAAAAAAAAAAAAAAAAACTAAAGTCAAGCATATAAGTCCCCATTCAAAAATTAAATTAAACCATAGAAACAAAAGTAAGAATAAACTAAAGATTCCCTTCTTTCGACAAAATTAAAATAATCATTTAAAAATAAAAATAAAAATAAAAAAAAACATTCATACACATTTTTAATAAAAAAAAAACACGAATTTGAAAAAAAACTGTAAAACTTTACCTATATAAATGATTCGTGATCTACTTAACCTACATATCCAATACGGTGCATGTCTGCTTGTTACCACCATTCTGTTTCAGTGATTGATTGATTTTATCAAAAGAGAATGAAAATGTATGAATCATACACTTTTATTCATGCCGAAGAAAAATAGTATTCGAAGAAAAGAAGTTAAAAAAGCACATTTTGTAAAGAAATTTTAATTTGAATGAAAATTTATACAAAAAATGTTTTAACCTAAAATAGGAACTCTAAGTAAGAAAATATTCCCTTGATTCAGTCTCATCTAATGGCTAAGAATTTGAAATATATATATATATAAGAAAAATTAATTAAAAACACAAAAAATAAGAGAAAAAATTAAATCCAAAAATCAATAAGAGAAGAAAACTTTTACAGAAATACGTTGAAAAATTGTATAAAATTTGAATACCCAAAAGGCATGCACATTCAGACTGGAGAATAAATTGTAAGGTTAAACATGTTCTTTGGTAAGAAGCCTCCCCCTGTGCCCCTCAATATATATATATATATATATATATATATATATATATATATATATATATATATATATATATATATATATATATATATATATATATCATCAGTTTCAAATCATCAGTAACAAATAATCATCAGTTTCTTTAACCCTAATAAAATATTATACAATAATTTGAATAACATTAAAGTAAATACATTTATTGGAAAATAAGAAATAAAGAGTATTCTATATTTGCATATTTCTTTCTAATTATTTGCATATTCCAGCTTAGGTAATTTCTGTTGCCATTTTTCTGATCCATGCCGGTAAGAAACTAAATAATGAACCATTGTGAAAATATGAAAATGTGGTTAATTTTTTCTACTTTACATGAATTTTGAAATAATTGCAAGAACTACGTAATCCTAACAACAAAAAAAGGGATAGATTTGAATCTGAAATAAATAAATAAGTTTTTAAAAATATTTCTTTTTATATTCAGCATTTATTGCATAAAGTATCAAGAAAACGAAATTTATATCGAATGAAATATAACATTTAAACCTTAGGATTAATGCTTTTAAGATTAATTTCATCATTAAACTATTAAAAATATATGTAATTTTTTTTTCTATTAACTGCTGGAATCATTGGTGTTTTTTTAAATTTAAATAATTATGATAAGAAAATTTCAAAATTCTGTATATAAGGAAATATTCTTACTCAATTTAATAGATCTTATTCACCTATTTGCACGAGAAAGTAATTTTTAGAAATCGAAGTGATTTTCTAACCAACAAGGAATTTTAAAATTAGATCAGAAAAATTTAAAAATCTCTCTATGTTATGCTCTTGTTAAGTATATTCAATACAATTATTTGAGATGATTCGAAAAGAATCTTATCATAAAAGCATCCGTTTATTTTTCTAAAGTAACATTCTCTTGTGAAGTTTTTATTCATTCCCTTTTCAACAATATATAGGATGTAAGTAAGACAGAGAATGCTATTTTATTGTAGTTTTATTCGTATCGTTTGAAACAAATGAAATGAACAGGAGCTGTCAATTGAGTCAGCAGATCTAGAAATTCGATCGCTCATAAATTTCGAACTAAGAACAGAGTAATTTTATAAAGCTGTAGTGTTAAAAGAACGAAGATTTTGTTCACTTGAAATTTAATTTGTGAGTAAATAATTTTAAAAGAGCAACTTGAATACTAATACAAAATATTCCTTTTTTTATTCCAGTAATTTGATTTTTTAACAGACGGTCAGATTGACGGATATTTATTGTGTGTCATGCAAAAATTAGGTAATTATTCCCAAAAACTTCTCCATTATAGATTATATTCTCTTGGTAATTTATTTTAAGGTCGGTACTGTATCTCAACAGAAATGATCACCTACGCATCATGCTACCAGATTATGACCCCTCAAGATTGTCCTACTACGTATATATATATATATATATATATATATATGTGTGTGTGTGCGCGCGCGCGTGATAATGTCACACTGAAAAAATAATTTGATTTTCTCTTTTGGCCCCATTCCCTCTATTCAGCAAAGATTTTATTCTTATTTTCTGATACAGTTCCAAATTATTTTTAATTTACGCAATCACGCGCTCGTAAAGTTTGCCGATTCAACATTTCACATGATCGCAGAAATGTAGGAATAATTCCTACTAGACTATTCGGCTTCAATCAAATTCCCTAAAAGATTCCTTCATTGTATTCTATGTCATTAACACAGGACCTAAAGAAATCCCTCCATGGAACCAGATAAAATTCTCCCTCTTTAACTTCAACCATGAAAGCCAAAACTGCGCAGCTGATCCATCTCAAATTGTATTTAAATTGGCTTCTCTCTCATCAAAAAGAATAGACATAATTCAGTCTCCGAATTGATGTGTGATTATAACAATTTTTACTTTTCTCTTAAATTTAGTTCTTTATATATATATATATATATATATATATATATATATATATATATATATATAGTAAATTTTTGTAATCTGGATATTTTTTCTTTATCATTCGCTTCACTATTTTCAAATGGGGGAGCTATTTCTTATGTCACACCACACAAAAAAATTGCTTGTTCCTTTCCAAAATCTTGATAGACGATATCTTTAGCTCGAATATCGGATTTTATATTAAATACCTATGCTACATACGTCAATATCTCATTGAGCTTATAAATTATGGAATTCAATTCTAGCAGCAATACTAGGGTTATTTTATTATAAGGACTTGTAGTGACTGAGTAAGTCAAGTAATTGAGATCACGAAATTAAAGTTGACATTTTTGGATTTGAATTTCCTTTTTTTTACACCAAATTCATGTAGTTTACAATGTATGTTTTTAACAACTTTGAAAATGTAAGAAAAATTTGTATTCCCTATTTAACGTAAAAAATATTTTTAAGCACAGATTAATAGATATTTCTCATTTTTAAATGTAACTATGTAACAATGCAAATATTTTTATCCCATCTGAATAATTGGACAACAGTAATTCAAGGACATTATTCGTGTGTTATATGGACAACGATTCTCGAATTGTTGTAGAAAAATATATCCGTCTTAAGGATTATGATAGGACCATAGAAACTCACGGTAAAGATCATAAGCCTATTGATAGGCGAATTTCAATTAGTCATTCTGCCAAAGTCTAACTGTAAATGTAAGAATATTAATGCGTGTTAAACGGAGATGAGCGTGTAAGTCTTCATATGGTTAGAGTGCCTGTGAGGAGATGGACTGATTGATTCGTTTCATTGATATTGACCAACACGAGGGCTACTGGCGATGGATTTCATTAATTAAAACAATAGACAAGTGAACGTAAACGACACTTGAAATCAAACCTCATTCTCCGTGTCCAAGCCATGTCAGGATCAGGATATTAAACTATTTGGTAACCTGAAAATTTACGATTTGTACATTTTAAATTCAAAATAAGAAAACTTTAAAACATTCTTTCGTATGCTAACATTGAAAATCATTTGTAACATAACGTAGAAAGAATTTTCAAATTACATTTAAACAAATGATTAAAATCTGAACTCGTTTGCGCATATTTTGAGAAATGCCTTTTAAGATATAGAAGGGATTTCTTGTAAATTTTGAGTAATGACAATTTTCAGGTCATTTGTCATTTTCATAAAATTTAATCTTTAAATATCTCACAGAAAAAGTCAGAGAATATTCTGATGAGGTTAATGAGGGTCTTGGTTCGAAGAAAGCGATACACGCTGCCACACGAGTAATGAAACCGAGGACATGCTTCAAGTTTTTTGGAGACCGATTCATCTTAAGAAATCTTAGACCACCTTGTTCCCTTGATCTGAGAGTTCCCTAAGCTGTTTTTCTTTGGAAATATATTAAGAGAACCAAAGCTTATAATAATAATTCCCAAACGATAGATGACGGGGAAACTGTCATTATTCGAAGGATGTCGGAAGTCACTCCTAAGAATTCGTAACTAATTTCCTAAAATATGCGCAATCGAATACAATTTTGCTTCCAAGTAAGCAGTGGACATTTTGAATATTTTTTGTAATTGTAAGTTCAAAAGTTTTTCTACGTTATGTTAGAAGTGTTCAATGCACCATTAATATAAAAACAACGGTTTTTGTAAAATAAGTTCGTAGTTTTTGTAGTAAATTCACGAATAATCAGCCCGAAATTCTTGGGACATTCGGTGCAAAAGAGTTAATGCACTTCAGTCTCATTACACCATTGTTCTTGGGACCAAAATCCATTTTTACTCAATCACGGGTATGTTTTTCTAGCAACCGGGTCATCGTGTACCAGCGTTAATAAAAATGAGATGCTTATCTAAATGTCTTTATCGTCATTTGATCACAATTCAAAATTACGATGTCAATCTTTTACTTCTCGCAAGCATCCATTAAGTGGTTTTTGATAATTAAATAAATTTCTAAGCGATTTCAAAAATTTAAGATACATAACTTTTCAATTTATTGCTCATTATTTACATGCAGTCATTATTATTATTACTTAAGAGAGGAAATTTTTATTAATATGTTCTCTAAAGTAAAATTTATTGCTTAAAAATTTATCATAGTTAACAAAATTTCATTTCCTTCATTTTCGTGTGAATGGTTATTTTTTCGCATGTGTGTATTAACTTTTAATTTACTCATATCATACGTTCCGTAACTATCAACTAATAATTAGTGAATATACATTAAGGTGTTTATATAGAGATTTAAACATTCAAAGAGATCCTAATTAAAGATTCATTAAATTGCCTTTAATTCTACTCTTGTTGAATCAAAGGTGTATATTGTTCTCTGCTAAACTATTGTTAATGAAGGAAGTCAAATTGATTATTTCATTTACTATTGAATTTTCACTTTAAGCAACCAGACAGACAAAAGTAAATTAAGAAGTTAATTTTCGTAAATCTTAACGCAGTCTTTCTTTACGGATAGCTTTGAGTTAAGTCTTATTATTTCACATTAAAATTTCAGACTATCGAGTTATAGGAATTGAATTATAATGCACTGAAAACTTAAAAGATATTTTAAAGGTAGGAGATTTTATTCCTTCAGTTTGGTAAATAAAGGGATGAAAAAATAATTGATAAAGCTTTTCGGATTATTAATGTCATTATTATCTCCAACAGAATAATTTTCATTCAGCACTAAAAGAAACTACAAAATATGTATCGTAGTTTTTTTTTCTCAAATGAAACCTCAGGGGATGTAAAAATCAACATGGATAGAAAGATTAAATATGAAGAGATGAAATAAAATAATTCAAAATTTGCTGATGGATCACTTTACAAATTAATTTTTATATTCTTTTTTTCTGAAATAATCTACCAATTCAATTTTTATGTAAAAGGGTTAATAAATTAACTGTTAAGTAAAAGCAAAAAAGAATTAATTGTTAAGTAAAAGTAAAAAATAATTAATCGTTAAGTAAAAGTAAAAAAGAACTAATTGTTAAGTAAAAGTAAAAAATAATTAATTGTTAAATAAAAGTCTTTTTGATATTTTGGTCATGTTATTTAATGCATTGATTTTTTTTTAGTTTTATACAGAAGACCTTGTTAGACACTTTTACCTACGTTGGATTTTATTCATTTTTTGGGGGGCTCTCTGTAAATGTTATTTTAAAGAATCTCTCCTTTATCACAGATGCATAAGTAAAATTTTATGCTAATCTACTCTCATCAAACATCCTTTTCTTTTCCTTTGCATTGTAACATTTATTACCAAATATCTAAAGTAGACCAGCTAAATAAAGAATATTTAACAAATAAAATATTCACAATCATTTTAATGTAAAGAAAAATATTTTTTAAGCATTAATTTGTGTACAAATTTGCTCTTAAATGAAACTTCATCTTTATTTGGAAAGAATGAATGATTATTATGTTACATAAAGAAAATATTTTCTGTTCAAGATATGCTCTTTATATTCGTTAGAAGAGATTGTTCTTTATCCGGGTGGATAAACTTGAGGGTCAAGAATAATTGAGAAAGGAAAAATATTCTTTAATTGTAATTATTTCAAGTGTCAATAAGGTCTATACATAAGGGCTTCGAATATGGCCCGACAGGAGCCGTATTTGACGTGACTTTTTTTTTCGTGTTTTCAACATGGGCTTCTCTTGGGCATTATTTCATTTCAACAATACTTGCATCTAAAATCCGTCTCATATATATATAGTTTCGAACAACGTAAAATCCATTTGTATGCCTATCGCTTCTTCCTTGGTGAATTTCTCTCAATGCTCTGATTATCGTTTGTTAGGTGATGGATTTCTTTGAGTATTACTCTTGTAATATGCAGATCACCTTTTGTTGCTTTTCCTTTTACTATTATATTTTAATTTACATAATGAATGTCTAAATTTAATGATTCTAAAAACTGAAAATGCAATGAAATTCCTTTTAGTTTGTGCAACTTCATCTTATAATTTCACATGTCAAAATACTTATTATTATCTACAGAGTATGAAATGTAAATAATAGGTTACATTTGGAGTTATATCAACCATGCTATTAAATTACGCTAGTACTTTTTGAACCGCCTGCGTATATATATATATCTGCGTAACCGTCTGAGGTATTTAAAGGACATAAGTTTTATATTAATGAGCAGTTTAAATATTTAAATTTTAAAGGTAGCACTAGGATTTTAGATCTAAAATATTCTATAAAAATTGTAAGACGAATTTATTATTTCTCATATTGATAAAGTCCTTGGTAATTGTGCTATTTTTTGTAAAGAACTATGTGCTAAAGTATGGGTAGTAAACTTCTGAACAATAATAATTATTTTATTAAAATTAATGATAATGATAGTAAAAAATAATATACTTAAAGCTTTATATATAAAAATATGTTATACAATGAATGTAGTTTAATATCCTCATATATTTTAAGCCTCACCATTTTTATTTTGGGGCCGTAATGTTAATGCTATGAAATTCTAACTTTAACTCTCAAATCTTTACTTTTTGATGTATTTGATTGCAATGAAAAAAATAATAAATTCTTCTGTGGAATTACTTTTTTTTCTTCGATTTCTAAAAACTCGCAAACGAATCATTAAAATAGGGGTAAAAATATTTTTTTGAAAATCAGAGGGAGAAAGTAATTTCACAGAAGCCTTTATTATCTTTTGCTCTTTCAGACGCACTTTATTGTATTTAAATACATCAAATAGTAAATATTTGAGATCAAAAGTAGAGATTCCATAGGATTAACATTACGACCACAAAATCAAAATGGCGGGTAGACGGACGCCTTAACTGCTAAATTTCAAAAAGTGCCTATTAAATTTAGAACCGTAATTAATGTTTTCAATATTTCCATAACTAAAGCAGATAAAATGTTACAAAAGAATATATATATATATATATATGTGTGTGTGTGTGTGTGTGTGTTTGTGTGTGTATTCTATTGTGGAATGAAAGATTTTTAATCATCGTACTATGTAATAATTAATTTTAAAACACGGAGGTATAAGCGCATCGGTCCCTTTTTCTGTGTTACCTATTACTATACAAATAGTTTTTCATTTACGTATTTTTTGGTTTATTGTGTCCCTGTTTGCTTAATATTCTCTTGTATAGCATTAATTTAATGCTGTCAGTGTATATTTGAATATTATGTCGCTATCGGAAATTATTACTGTATGTCCCCTTATCCCTCCTCAGAAATCAATCGCAGGTTATCATCAATAGAAACATCTATGGTTTTGAAATTTTGAAATTCAATTTCGTAGATACTAAGTACATGTTTTGGCTTTACAATGCTCTCAATCAACATATATTATTCATCATTTGTTGCCACATTTTCAGAAGAAAAACATTTCTCTTAAAATAACATCCAAGTGATAGTTTGTGTCCTCTTTTGTTTGATACTTCTGCGAATAGGTGTTTTACGAAATTGGATGGCAGTTTGTGTACATATTCATCGATATATATCGTTCTATGGGAATATTCCCATGGACTCAAAGTTTTGTCCTTTAAGTGTTTGTCACATTTTAGTTATTCTGTTTTTATCCTTACGTCGCCTTTTTTTGTTGTTAAATGCTTTGTTGGTGAATACCCAATTCATATTTGCTTGGCTTTTTAAATATGACTGGTGTTTACATGAGCAGAAGATTTATTTATTTTTATTGCCTTATACATTACTTTATTTGTTATTGTAACAAATTTGTACAGCGCATTTTTCCTCTTTAATGGTATTTTAACGTGACATTTTCTATGGTTCATTTTCCATTTCTTAAAGGCATTCTGTTGGTAAATGGCAATGTAAATTCCCATATCTCCACTTTCATAACGTACGCTACAGTAAAAAAAAATTTTTTTTTAATGTTTTGTAATGCAATTGCTGGTTTAGCCTCTACAGAACAATAATTGAAAGATATGTACAAATTTTCGTCCATTTCTAAAGATCAGTATTTCATACGTTATACATGAAAGTTGGAAAAGCATGTTTTGAAAAAAATGACTTTAAAATTAGAAAGTTGAATAATTCCATATCCACTATAATAGCCGACACAAAAAGCCTCTCACATAATAATTAAGTCGTTGTCTTACAAATACACATTATATAAAGTATTAATTTGTTTTAATTCACTTTGTAGGCCACAAATGTCATAAACAAAGCCTGTTGTTTCTACACTTTTGGCGTTTTAAAATATATATATATTTACAAAATATAACAGTGTTTCTGACTTAAGAATTTAGGTTTAAGTTACACAAAATAACTGTTTAAAAATACATAACCACCATCATTTATTTATAACTCATCTATCTTGTCTAAAATGTACAAAAGAAGGTAAAAAATCAAGAAAAATTACTGTAAAGCTAATATCTTAAGAAATTTAAAATATATTTTAGTTATTCATACATGAAAACCTTTATAATTATAAAAAAAATCTTAATTTGAACTGTCTGCAGCTACAAGCGACAATCTATCTACAAAAATCTAAAAGTAATTTACACTTTTGACTTTGTAACTACATTTAGCTTTTCAAAGGGACTTCACTTTTAATGGCTATATCTTTGCAATTAATAGGAATTTCAAAAACGGTTAGTATCACATTATTCAAAATAATCCAAATTGCATAAAAATATTATTTTCAAAAAAACACTTTTTGGAAAGTTTTTAGGCTCCTGACACCCCTTACGTCTGATGTATAGAAGATAATCATGTTAGACGCCAGAGTGTGCCTATATAAAAAGAGGTTGCTTAAGTTTTAAAGAATGTATAGAATAAGGATATGGGAATGTGGTTATGAAATGAGTATGAAAATGTGCGAGAGAGAAAGAGAGAAAGATTTGTTAAACCGAGAAAGATATGTTAGCTTTCATGTTGATTTTTTCGTTGTAAATTAATATTATATTTAAATAAACTATTTTTTATACAAAAATTTGCCATCATTTTTTTTTTTTCATTTTCATCTTATTAGTTTAATAAGGCAATCTTGATTTTAAATTTATTTTTGTACATCTTAAACATTCCTTGGAGCAGCGTAACCATGTTTCGTATTAGTGCCATTCAATGTCTCAGTTAATCACCCCCACAACCATTTAAGATCACATTTTAAGTCAAATATTTTAATTTAGAGTTAGACTCATACAATTGAAACTCATTTCCATTTTTATCTCTTTTAATTGAATCCTGTTTTTAATTGCATAATTGAGAAGCAGTTTATGTATGATTGATTAAATACATAATAGATAAAACGCTTTGCTTTCAATTACCTGAATATGAAGGCGTCATTATGCTAAATTGCAATTGGTACACACTTGATTAAGATTATCAATGACTAATATGTGATACTATTACAGATGCTGTCATTGTCTTTGTAATATGGGCTCTTCTCTTCCTTCCCTTTTTTAACATCTAGGTTTATTTTCTGAAATTATATAAACATTTTCAGCTCCTTTTCAAGTAAACGAAATGTGATTATGCAAATTAAGTAAACGTTATAGAAGTGTAGTGAATGAATTTAAATTAATTCATATAAAAGCAACGGAGAATTGAATACAGGTGTTAGTAGTGAGATTAATAGTGAGTTTCGGGTAGTCGGAGAAAGATATTGATTATGATTTTCGCAAACTGAGGGAGATTAAAATTATCCAAATTGATTCCTGTTAGTTGGACTTTGATGAACCTGTTTGAATCCATAGTATTTATGGTGAAACACTCTCGAATCCGAATGAGTTGGTTAGCTAGAATTTAGTTATGAATTTTTAACTAGATTTCAGGCGCGTTAGTTAGTAGATAGAGAGAGTAATAGACTATTCACGAAATAATCATAACTGAAGCATAAATAAAGGATTTAGACTGTTCAGTTTAGACTGTTTCTCCTATTGAATTTCATATTGGGTACTTAGACATTCATTTAGTAGTTTTGAAATAATGAATGCGGCAACTAATGATCCAGAGGCATCTCATCTTTGATTTTAAATTATACTTTTTTTTTCTGTTTTGAAAGAGTGAAAAGTAAGTCTAAAGTTAAGGATGCAGTTTTTCCTTGTGCTTTTATTTGTCTACATCTGCTTTTTTGTTTTTCTTTTTATTAATTATTTTTCAATTTTTCTTTTTTCACTTTGTTTAATTTTTAATCAAATATGTTTTCTTTGTATTTATAAAAATATATTTTTTTATGTTAGGTTAGATATTTCTTATTTATTTTATATTATATATTTCTCTTTTGATATGTAATCTAGTTACTCCTGTTTTTATTTATTTCAAAAAAAAAAAAATTCGAAATATATATATATATATATATATAAAATATGTAATATATATGTATACATATATTTATTTATTTATATAATCTTACTTGATTTTAGGGTATTATGGTTGTTACCATGCTGTTTTTGTTGTGCTACATAATTTTACACGACAGTAATTATGTTTTTTCTACTTTTTAAAATTTTTAAATTTTTTTAATATAATTTTATTGATTGGCGATATTTATAGTTATATAATCTAGCTCGTTATGAAGATTTTATGATATTTTCACTATCGTTATAAAGTTATAATTTTTAGCACTGGAATCTCTTTTTTGGGAATTTTCTTAGGTTCTAAACTTAAGAATTTAACCTCTAAGGTTAAATTTTACTGTTATATTTAGACTTTCGCACGTATAAAAGTAATATTTCTTGTGGTTTTTGAATGAATTTGTTTTATTGAATAAGTACTTGGTGGTAGATATGAGTAGATCGTAGAAAATGATTTTAATGATGGTGCTTGTGTTTACTTTTATTTATTTTATTATTTCCCGATTAATATATGTTATCGACTTTATATCCAACCATCGTTATTATAGTAGATGTTTTGAGTTCTTAGTTCTTTTATTACTTTAGATCTTAGGATTATATATATAAATATTATATATAATTATATTTATATATAATTATATATAACTCTTGTAATCACTTTAGATTCTCGTTAGGTGTTTATGATATTTTAGACAAGGATGCATTGTGTAGAGTTTGGAAAGAGTTAATGTAACAAGGGAATAGCACATAAGAGTTAAGTCATAGAGTTACTGTTGTAGATATAGAAAATGATTTTAAATTGTTCAAACATAGAGAGAATACATATAAAACTATAATTGTTTAGGCATTATTTTGACTTTACTTATTAATGTAATAAATTAAATAATGATATATTGACTATAAGAGTAATAAACATTATATTTACCGCATTTCTGATAACAGGAATATATGAAAAAAATTTAATTTATTTTTAATGTATGTCAGAGTCCTAGATGCACACAGACCCCTCTTAATTTTTTCAGTGCATCTTTTTGAAAATCTCAATTAGTAAATTTAAATACTCTCTCTGTATGTTATATGAAAAGTAATCTTGATCAAATCCTGACATAAATACAGTAGGTGGTTCCTTCACCCTACAAGACGATAACTCTCAGAGCATATAGTTTTGAAAACAACGTTCTTCGGATCTGAACCCGATCGAAATTTTTCTCTCGAAATTTTTATCCAGCATTCTACAAGGATCTTCAAATTGTTAACATAGCATTGCTGTTGCTGCTCAATATAGTAAATTTTTACAATTATTTACAGCATGGCACAAATCCTTTGAGTGTTTTTAAATATTAGATGCTATATCATTCCTTATACGTCTTTGGATGAACAGAACATTCCTTTTTTCCCATAAAGATGATACCCTAGCTAAGGAAGGCACTTCAATGTCTTGGACTTTTACTCTTGTTACTTTTCCAGAGACAAGATCAAGAATTAAATCTACTATCGATTATTCTTGACGTTCTCCTCTATTAATGTGGCAAGCGGCCAGGAAGAGCAATCATTTTTAAATCTGATTGGGACCAGCAGACTACAATATCAATATTTCTGAGCGGTCACTTGAGGTGCCTCAAATTTGAACAGGGGAATAAGATTTCTCTACCTGTAAAAACTGTAACTTTAATCTGTCATCTCCTGAACATCATCTTTTTTGTCTGGGGCTTTTGAGGGAGGACTTCACAAAGTGTTCCCTTGTTATCTTTAGCCATTTGAGTGTTTTGGGACTCATAGATCTGATCCATCCTATTGGCTGGATCGGATAGGATTAGAAACAATAACAACAGCAACACATTCCACATTGAAGCTTATCACACATTGAACTCAGTTCAATGTTGTGGATGTGTTCTAACCTTGCATATTTTCAAAATAAAACAATACATTTATTGTTTTTCTATCAAACTTAACTTAAGAAATACTATTTGATTACGGCTTTTTCAAAATTTTATGAAATTCTAAAGATAAAAGTTTACTATCACAATTTTTCTGATTTTTTTTTTCTTAATCTTTAAGAACTACAGTAAAATAAACAGTCACATACGAGTGTTTAACAAAATATTCAAACGCCCGAGAACATAAAGAAATTATTACTGAATGTTATGTATGAAATTTAAAACAAGAAAAGTGTACAAGAAATGAAAAATGATTAATCAATTCGGTACATAAACTGAAAGCTTAATCAATAAATTTATACGAAGAATTAAAATCTAAAAATAAGCCTTGATGTACCTAGCTGACATGAAACTATATGTAATCAACTATACTAAGAGTTTAACAATAGTATAAGTAAAATATCGATCATAAAAAGTAAAGAAAAAGATTTTTTTTTCTCTGATACTTTCCAAAACACTATTTTTTTTTCTCTTAACTGAAAATAAAAACATTAATTAGTTTCAAACATCTTTCGAAAGTAAGATAGAGGGAAAATTTTCCACTGATGCAAAATAAAGCGATAAAACTTGTTAAAAATGCTTCTGCCTACTTAAAAAATAGCTGAGATAATCATCCATATAGATTTGGTATAATGATTTAGTATTTTGTTACTTATATCGAGTATTTTATTATAACAGTGAAAATCAATATATTCATTATAGCATTTAAAAAAAAGTCCCAGCATAACAAACCTTTTATTAAAGAATATTTACCGAACTTTTTACCAATCGTATTTGTGAAGAATAAATTCTGGTATTGATAGTTAAAAAATATAATATCACTTCTTTATAAATGATGTACTATCGGATAAAATAATGAAATCATCTCAGCAGAAATTAAAGTTCTAGAGCAATTTTAATATAATTTACATCATATTATAAAATAATATGCAAACAAACCAGGTTGAAATGTCGCATAAATTCAATGTTATGATAATATATGATGCCTTGAGGTAATCAGATATATGTCACTAAAAGGAAATACATTCAAACTCTTAAAATCCATTAAGTTTGTTGACATTATTCTTTATCTACAGAGACACTTCTTGTTGAAACTTCATTTTATGCAATAATTTATTCTCAATTAAAAATTCTGTTGATTTTCATGCAACAGCGAACGCTTAGATAATATGACTTGGGGCTAAAGGTATTGCATTTGGTTCTAACAGGAATTTCCCTTCAACTGACTCGTTATTTTTTTTCAGATTGTGAATGTATTCAAATCCTTCCAGTGAATGAAACGTGACTTATGTAGATTATATTGAATTTAAGTGGTGTAAAAATAGATGGGATAAACTTCATTCATATATCAGAATTTTATTTAAATTATATAATTTAACCAACTTAGTTTCATCTTTTAGGTGATGCAAAAATAGTATTAACAGTCTCTCTCTCTCTCTCTCCCTCTTTCTCTGCGTAATGGGGTTTCAGAATCATTTATGCTAGTATAATCATTTAGCGACAACAACACTTCATTGTACTTTAGAGATTTTGGCTTAAGAAGCGATTATGTTAAAGGATTTAAACGAGGTTATTGCGTGAATCGAATCTGGAACAAGTTAGAAATTACTGAAGTCTCATGTTTGTATAGAAGATTATATTTTCATTTTATCATTAAACCAATTGTTCCAATTTTCATTCCATTTCCGTATTTCGAACAGATTGCGGTTACTGTTCTTCTCCGTGAGATAGTAATTGGTTAAAAGATCGCTCACAGACTTTCATGCAGTCATGAAAAATCCCTTTGGATTGGCCAGTGAGGTTATGGAAAATATCTTGTCTGAATTGTGAAAATGTCTGCAAGATTTATTAGAAATATTGCGCTAAAAGTCGAGGATCTATTATGTATTAGTTGATATTCAAACGAAATGAACTTTATTTAACATATATTTACTAGAATGAATAAGATATTAGCACCAAAATTAGGGTAACAACATGTTGGTACTTCAGTTATCACTAAATGTAACAAATGATTTAATTTTAGTTGATTTAGATTATGATATTGTAAAGATACAAGTTTGGCCTAAGGATTGGTTAGATTTAAAAACTTAAATCTATGATGTTACAACCACAGAGTATTGTGATTACCCAGTGTGGTAACATTGTTCTCGCCGAAAGATGATGCTATTAACTTTTTCTCAAGTGAGTCAAAAAGTTTTTGTAGATAGCGTACTAGAGCAGTTCAATAAAGATGACACCCCCAAAATAGCTATCTTAATTTTAGTGTCGAATTTGGAATTAGTGTCCCTCCCCCAACAATAAATTGGTTCACATTAACATATGTTATCCAAAAAGAGATAGAGAGAGTAAATGCACTTTGATTTAAAATGAGCAGAATTCTATAAAAAAAATTGCATTTTCACCTCGATTCGGTATTATTATTTTTTTTTATAATTTGAAACAGAATTTTATTAGAGTTTTATCGGAATAGATCTTTTTTCATTTGTACCTGGTTTCATTGCTCATTTAAGCGTATTAACCTTAGTATTAATATATCAGTTTGTTTCAGGTTTTAATTAAATTTTTTGTGGTAAATTTGTCTAATGAGCGCCTCCATTTTTAAATAAATTGATTTAAAAAAAGATATCTGAAAAAGTAGAATCTTAGCAAAACAAATTAGTTTTTTTGTATGTTGCTAACTATTTTTCAAAATGTTTTTATTTACTTTAATTTTTTTTACTCTCTTCTCTGTTAAGTCATGATTTATTACCGTAACGTTTATAATATTATTTCTCACCTATTGCCAAAATCTTCGTATTATTGTACAAAATTGTCTGTATATTATTTTAAATTCTTATATTTTTAAAAAATTAAGAAAAAGTATCTTAAAATTTGTTCAAAAGTAATTTTTTCGCAGCACTATGCTAACAAGATTGTATTTATTAAACAAATTACGTGACTGAATAATAATCAAGTTTATATGTATAAGTCCTTGTTCCTAGTCTTATTATCAACGTAATAGTTAAAATTATTTTAGACTCATGAAATATTCCAAGTAAAGTAAAAAAAAAAAAATTATGTTTATCTTTGTGTAAAACTATTAATTTTCTCAAAAAAAAAATGATCTCTTGCTTTCTTGAACCACATGAACCGAAATAAATTTTTATACAAATATATATGATGTAATTAATGCATTTATGAAAATGTTTTTTATCTTAACGATAATAATTTGTTTCAGTTTTTATATTTTTATTTTTATTCACAGTATTTTCCGTTCTATAAAACCTTCCTATGTATGAGACGCAACCAAGAAATTTATTATAATTTTCTGAAAAAAACCTACATATTAAAGTAGAATGTTATGAAAATGGATAAAATAATAGACAATTTCTAAATCTACTGATCTTTTAAACATTTACATAACTCATGTCATTATCGTCTGACTCTTCTTTATAAAATTATTGGAACATAAAATGGAGCATGAATGACTGAAAAGAAGTAAGGAATTTTATCATTTTTACAAAAAAAATGTAACTATTTTTGAAATGAAACTTTAAGGCTAAAAAGTACATCTTATGAGTCGGAAAATACGGTAACTTTTTGTATCATTTGTTACAAAAAGTACAGAAAAATATAAAATATATAATCATTTCAGTATCTAGGTCCGTTTTTAAAAGCCGTGATTTTTGTTTTTTTTTTATTAAAGGATTACTAAGAGAATGATAAATTCGTTAAGTATTAGTAACATGTTCCATTTTTTTTCTCCTTATTATTGTTGTTTGCAAAATAATGCTTCGTGGCTCTCAGACGAATATTTACTGTCATAAACTTCGCCACTGGAGACATGTAAATCAGGTCTGATGGATTTGGTCCTAATTCATCAAATACCAGCAGTGAAAAATGATGCTATATGTTAAACGGAACTGTACTTCGATATCCTCACTTAGTTTCGATCTTAAGAGAATGAAATGTTATACCAAGCGTCCTTCTAACCACTTGATGTTATTCAAAATTATGAAATAGAACAGAGAGTGATTTGGCGAATTGCTGGATGGGTGAAATAGAAAATAAAGTTTGTCAATGCAAGAGATGAACATAAAGAACAACTTTGCAAAGAAACCGTAAGCAAAACGTTCCGTCAATTATTAAAAGGTAATCTTTGCTGTCTCTATCACACACAATACGAAAATCAGTTTGTTTTAATCAGTTTTTAGTTAATTCGCATCATAACACATTTCCAATAGACATACAATATTTTGAAAAGATCTAAATATCGTTTTTTTAATTCAAACAATATAATATATTTTTTAAATAATTATTGGAATTTTCTACACATCGTTTTGTTTCAAAGATGATATTTTTTTTCATTTATTATAATCGTTCTTCTGTAAAAAAATACTGTATATTTAAACCTGTTATTAAAAATGTTACTTGACCATGAAGATTATCATAAATTATCTTTTTATTTGTTTTCATATTTGTCAAGTTTTATACAAATAACATAGTAATTTTATTATTAAGTAATAAATGAATTTCCGTGTATCTTTTATTGTACTTTGTTCCTCAAGAAAATATATGGTACTCTTGTAATTATTAATGTAAATATTACTTGGCAATGAAGAATCATACCGGAGATATTAATATAAATTCTACTTTTAATTGCTCTATTGATTTGACGAGTTACCCTATCGCAAAAATAATTCCATTTACCCATTTAGAATTGATCTTGCTCTAATTTGACAGTTTAGCTGAAGCCAATTTAAACTTAACCTTTATTCAATCTTTACAATTCGATCAGTTTCAATATTTTCAATGTTCTCCTAGCCCTGTAACCATTGTTCTAACAGCATTGTACATCTCCTAAATGTAATCCTAATTAATTAAGAGGTAGGACATTCTAAACTTTCTCAAACTTAACCATTTATAATTATCCTGATTAACATTTCTTCTTTCAAGAGGAGAGGAGGAAACAGCGCTAATAGACTCCATAATGAATTTCTAGAGGTATTTGAAAATTCTTGTGCTGGCGTTGTCATTAAGTGACTACTCCACTCCACTCAAACTGGAATGACGTAAGAGGCGATTATGCTCGAGAATTTAAATGTAGTCGCATTGCGTGAAGGGGAATAGAGCAAGAGATAATCGTTGATTTACGTTTGTAACGTGTTTATTGTTTTGTTTTAACTTCAAAGTTTCTCTCGGTATTTCGTTTCCCTTTCGTATTTTGAATAAACTTTTAATATTCCTTCTCCACAATAATTAGTTTCAGAGGATTTTTTTTCCATTTAGTAAGGCCAATTAGATTATATGTTACATTAAAGAGAATTCTGATAAAGAGAGTGAAATGTGTAATATATTAACAAATGTAAAGACATTACCATTTGCTCGAATTCGCTAGATCGCTTCTTAGTTTGAGGAAATTTAAAATCGTACTGTCGGCATTTTTACATTAAATACTATTGGCAATTTCTCTGATATAAATAACTATAATTCTTTATCTCGAAATATGAAAGGTATTTCATGCTGAAATGAAAATTATGTTTGATTGCAACGTTCGTAATTTATACGCGGATATAGAATTATATCTATATATTTGTATTATAAAGGAAGCCCAATGTTAATAATTTATTCATACAATACAGTATAACATAATATAACATCGTATGTCATTTAATAGAAGTACATATAAATATAAGAGATCTTCTTAAAAGTGAATGCCAAACAATGACTTGAATAGTAAGAAATAAAAATCAATCCACCGTTTAACTTTACTCTGATGTTTTGAATTTTAACTTATGTCACAGTTGAATTTTGAAATATTTATGTAAAGAAAACTATAAGCTGAAAAACAAATGTACAATGATACTTTATATTACTGAGTATGACTTAAAATTAATAAGAAATTCCAATCCTTGGGGGAGTGGATAGAAGGCGGGGAAAGTGACTTTAAGATAAATAAAATAAAGTCCGTTTATTTTTTAGCTGCATTTAATAATATTTTCAAAGCAGCACATTATACAAACGTGTACAATAATCGCACATCTAAATAGCTAATCAAAATCTAACTAATCTAAAAAAGATCTAACTGATACAATTCCTAACGATAGACAACATAACGGCTTCCTTCCTTTTTAATCTCCTCTAAACTAGAAAGTAGCTGAGTTGTTCCTTTACAGATCTTAATGGATTTGAGTTGTTCTTTTATAGATCTAAGTGGAATTAAGTTGTTGATTCTCAGATCTTAGTAAAGTTGAGTTGTTTCTTTACAGTTCTAAGTAGAGTTGAATGGTTCCTTTACGGTTCTTTACTATATTATTGGCAGACCCCTTGAGTATTATTGGATAATCCTCATGTAATTTTTAAAATTGTAAATAAATTCAAAGGGATATCAAAATGATACATTTTTTTAAGTAAAACATAGATTTACAGATTAAATCTATACATTTATAGATTTAAAATTTCTTCATTCTTAGTTTGTTTATTTTATAAATATAACTGGTTTAACTACTGACATTTTACTTTAGCTGTACACTGTGTAATATTTTAGTATTCATCTTAATTGTATATCGAAATGTTTTTGAAATGTTTTTTTTTTCTTTTATTTCGCTTTATGTGATAGAACTTTCTATTATGAAAGAACTTTTAGCACAAAGCACATTTATTATAAAATGATTATTCCTATGTTACATTTTCCTTTAAAAGTCCTTTTTTACATGAAGAACTTTCTTTAAAAAATGGAGAAAAAATGTTGGAAGTTACACCAAAGATTATAAAAAAAATGTTACATGATACCTAATTCAAATATCAAAAATATACCTAGTTATAGTCTGGATATAACAAAAAAAATTGAAGATTCAAAAACTTTTAAATACCTTAAACGTAAAAAAGTATCTTTTTCAACTAAATTTTTCTGTGTCGATGGAAATTCTTGATTAAAACTGCATTTTGTTTCAGACAAAACTTTTGTTTTTGTCAATTTTTAGCCGTTTCATTAACTATTCGTGATGAATAAGTACAGTATCTCAGTTAGACTTTTCAGGAGGACGCGAAAGGCGTATGTTCAACAAGAACTAGATGAATATGTTCTTTCATATGATATTCCAATTCCATATCACCATTTCGGTGGCGACTTAAAACATTTGTTTGGTGTAGCTTTGCTTTTAACGGGAGACTTTATATAATATTTTTATGCTTTTGTACATAATGAATATTAAAACATATGGAATCTTTTTTTATTGATATCTACAGATCAACTTTAAAAGTATGCTTTATTATTCACTTTCTCTCTATTAAGTAATTTTTTTTCAAATTTTCGATTAACAAATATTTGATACATTCCTTTACATGTTCCAAATCATATCATTACAGCATTTATGATTTATAATTCTGAAGTACCATCATCAAGAAAAATTGAACAACTTCAACATTTTTTTTCCAATTCATATTGTAGCTGTAAAACATTGATTTTGCCATTAATGGCTCGAATGGAGCTAAGCCATGATGTCGGTGAATTAAATAATTGAATTAATTAACATAGTAAAAATTAATTTCTAAAAAAATACTTTTCTCAATATGAAATCCGATGTTCTTTCTAAGCTAATTGAAGAATGGTGAAAATAGTCAATGTTCCACTTTTAATATTTTTTAATTACAGTTATACTGATAGCTTAAATTATGAAAATTTTAACTTATATTATTTAAATTTTTATGCAATAAAAACTTTTGCTTTAAATGTGTTAGTTCAAAAAGCTGTTAGTTCGTAATATTTTTTTTCGAGTAACGCATGATAAATGAACAGAAAAATACGAATAATTATCCAAGATCAAACCTTCTCAACACAGCGATTTGGGATCATAGTTTCAGTTTTGAAAATTTCCTAAATGATTGAAGGTAATTTTATAAAATTTCAGATTTAAGCTTTTTATGGTATGATATATCCAAATATTTAACATTTTGGTAAGTTAGAGTTTACTTTTCCCGTAACTGTATTTATAAACGCATAATTTTTATATAACTTTTTTTTCAATGTTTTATATGCTTAGAATTAAAAAAAATAGTTACCTATTAAAAAAATTTCAAATAAGTCTTTAAATGTGTGTGTGTTTGAAACTCTTAACATTAGGAAACCTACTTATTTAAAATACTAAAACTAATAAACTGTTGAGAAGAACCTAACGAAATTCGAAATTTAGGCATATCGTCTGATAAAAAAAACAATTACACGAGAAAACGATCTATGTCAGAAAAAAAGTTCCTTTTTAGAACTTAATTAATCTTATCAATTAAATTCCTTAATTATTTCATAAACAAAGTAACTTAGTCCCCTTTGAGTTACCAATGGTTATAGAAATTTTATCCAGTAGCAATGAAAATTACTATAGTTACTAAGGCTGTAATTCTTTTGCGGCGACTATAATTGTTTTTCGAAACTCATGGGCAAAAATTTAAGGGTTGTTAGAAAACATCTAAACAAACAATTTTCCTCCCACAATGCATAGGTGGAGAGCAAGCTATGAACTCCTAGATGGTGATGTAATGGAAAGCCTAAAGCGCGAGTTTTCATACACTTCATCGTATCTATCATGCATATCAAAAAGCTTGGATTTTTCCAGATTACTGTACTTCACCATGCTATCTATGTATTATATGGAGAAAACTGCATGTTTAAATGTATTCTATCACCCCCTAAATTTTTTCCAATTAGTTTCGAGCCACCATATATATTGTAACGCATAAATCCAAAATTTCCTTTACCATATTTCAGTCAATTTGTTGTACTTTTTCTACATCTGACTGCATATTACAATGATAAAACATATGATAAAACGGAGTTTTGATGTTGGTAACTAAAAAATAACTGAAACAACACTTCTATGTATTGGATCACTTTAAATCAAGCTTTAGAACAACTAACTAAAATAAAAACAATATTTCAAAATACAATATTTCTTTTCTTTCTGAAAAAAAAAATTTCGGAAAATAATGTAAGCGTTACTCATTTTCAGCAAGAATTGTCTGCTTCACGCCCAAACGGTTAAATACATGAACAATAATGTAAACCTTATATCGTCTACATAATGCACAAAAAATTACGATATGGGATATAAGTCATGAATTATTTTGGTAGAGATTTAACAATTAATTTTAGTTACCCATGTGGCTACTGTTTTGGTCAAAGACAAGATGGTCAACCGAACAATTCTGGTCAAAATAAAGCAATAAATGAATGAGCGAGTAAATGAATGGTAAATGAATGACTGAGTAAATGCTTGAGTGAGTGGATGATGAATAAGTAAATTAATGCAATTTCTATTCCATTATCATATTATCCTTTGCTTTAATTCTAATATTTAATTGAACACTGTACAAATTAATAATTATTGGAAAAATTAGCACCTTTGATGGACAGATATGTACTTTTGAAAACTTTACATGGAAAAATTTATATTCGTTTTTCTAATGTTTTAAATAAGTTTGACATTAATATTTTTTTAAATTAATCTTTAATCTTTATATTTTTTGGTGTTCATCCATTTTTCAATAATTTATTTTGTTGATGGGGATAGTCAGCCCCATAATACGAAAATAACTCAGTTTAACAGTCTAAAGACTGTTATAATATGAAATATATTCTTTTTTTGTATTTTCTAAAATGTATGTATGTATATATATATATATATATATATATATATATATATATATAAGAATAATGATTTAATAAAAAATAAAATATCAAAACGCACAAATTTAATTCAGAAAGAGATATAATAAATAATAAAATACTTAATGAAAACCAAAACATAATATATATATATAAATAACAGAAATTTTTTAAAATAAATGTAAATAAAAATTGATACTTATAGTTATATGTATATGACAGTATAACAGTCTACAGAATAACTGAAAATTCAAAGCCTTCACATAAAATTACTTCATAAAATGACTGAAATAAAGCATATTTTGAAGTTTATACCCAACTAATCAACAAGTAGTTAAACTGCTAAATATGATGGCCACCAAAATTAAAGAGAAAATTCATAGTACAAGATAAGAAAACAAGAAAATTAACAAATTAGAAAAATGTAGAATGAAGGTTTGATTGTTTATTAACGTTACCCTGAGAAGCAACAGGAAGGTTATTGGCTACAGGTTTTATAATTTTAGCCTTTGTCAAGTTATGAAACCTGATCTGACACATCTATCTCTAAGCTTCTACACCACTCCACCGCGAAGACTTATGATCTCGACCAGATTTAATTTCCATCTGCCATAAAATAATGAAATATGACAACAGAAAACTAAAATAGACTTGAAACTATTTTGTACGGCTTCCGTTCAAATAAGGGATGGACTGTCTCTATTCAGTGTATGTTATATAAACCGTTATAAAACGAGTCAATAAATTGAAAATGAAACAAAAAAAAAATAAGAAAATAAGAAGTCTAAAAGGGAAGTATCATCTTAACACACTTGCAGAAGCAGGACGAAAAAAAAAGAGCTATCTCATTGCACGATTTAAGACAAAAAACAAGAAAAAGATAAACGTGTTCAGTGAATTAAAAGACAGAGGGGAAACTGTAGTAAGATTCGAGAGACTTTGGTTGAGTATTAAATCTAAAAAACTAAGCGATATTAAAAAGAGAAAATAACTTAAACAAAAGGTTAAAACGTGGATCTATCTATCTATCTATCTATCTATCTATCTATCTATCTATCTATCTATCTATCTATCTATCTATCTATCTATCTATTCTATTCCATTCATCTATTCATTCCATTCATTCATCTATCTATTCATTCTGTCGACGACTATCTATCTTATCTATCTATCTATCTATTCATTCACTATCTATCTATCTATCTATCTATCTATCTATCTATCTATCTACTCATCTATCTATCTATCTATTCATCTATATCTATCTATCTATCTATCTATATCTATCTATCTATCTATCTATTCATTTCCATCTATCTATCTCCATTCATCTATCTATCTATCTATTCATCTATCTATCTATATCTTATTCATCTATCTATTCATTCATCTATCTATCTATCTATCTATCTATCTATTTATCTATCTATCTATCTATCTATCTATCTATCTATCTATCTATCTATTCATCTACCCATTCATCTATCTATTTCCATCTATCTATCTTACCCTATCTGTTACTTCCCATTCATCTTATCTATCTATCTTATCTATCTTTATCTAGCCCATCTATTCATTCATTCATATCTATCTATTTATCTATCTATCTATCTATCTATCTATCTATCTGTTCATCTATCTATCTACTTCATCTATCTATCTATCTATACCCATTCATCTATCTATCTATCTATCTATCTATCTATCTATCTACCCATCTATCTATCTATCTATCTTTATCTATCATTCCATTCATCTATCTATCTATTCATCTATCTATCTATATTCATTCATTCATCTATTCATCTATTCATTCATTCAGTCGTACTCCATCTATCATCTATCTATCTATCTATCTATCTATTCATTCCACTATCTATCCATCTATCTATCTACCTATCTATCTATTCATTCATTCATTCATTCATCTATCTATCTATCTATCACTCCATTCATCTATCTATCTATCTATCTATTCGTCTTATCATCTATCTATCTATCTATTCATCTATCACCATCTATCTATCTCCATCTATCTAGTCATTTTATATAAATACAGAAATAAATGTATACATAATTTAGTTATTAATTAATAAATAATAAAATAGTATTGTTATTTTATTTATTAGTTGATTTAATTATTTTAGTGTGCCCATTTCATTGCGTTACTACTTGTCTTTATTTAGATATTTGCCTGGCAAGTCTATTCAATTGAATGAGACATCTTAAACATCAAGTATTTTAAATGACTGAATAAGAATATGCCGTTGAAAGACTAGAAAATGAATTACTTGATCAAATAATTACCACTGAACCAATTTATATTTTGAATGAAAAGGGGATTATGTTTCAGTGCAGCTCACAAAATGATTAACAAAACGTTCTCCGATCTCCACCGGCGTCTGGTGATCCTATATTCGAGCAAATTATTATTCTTCCTATAATCATTTCGGCTAACATTCCATTCCTAATGAGTTATCGTCGATAACTTTTACTCCGAGTGACACCGCTGGCATTTCTGCATTTAAGTAGAATGAATTTAAATATTTCCTCCTCATCCAGATTTGAAACGATGATTTTGATTCTTGCTCAATCCTAGAATTAGTCGAGGAATGATTATATGTACGGTTTTCTTAGGAAGGTTTTGGCATTGACTACGAAATGATTCCTGCAAAATATATTAATTTTTGATTGAAAAAGATTTAGAAGAAAATTATTTTGTTGAAGGATTAGTTATTTATGTGTTTATTTCAAAAGTTGCGATGCTTAAGATTCTTAAGAGTTAACTTTTTTCTTTTATTGCAAAGTTTTTCTGTTTAATTTAAAAATTAGACAAAACGCTGCGGAGTTCAATATTCCATTTATTCGAAAGTAGCCATGAGGGAAATCATTTCTACCAAATTGGCAAAAAGAAACACTATCAAGTTATAATTTCAAATCAAGAAGATTTAAGACTCTAATCCGAGTGTCCTAATAGTTCCCTCATTGATACACGTTAAAAAATGTTGGACTTAGATTTGCAGCAAAATGTTCTCCCATTTATTTGAGACGAAGATGGTATTGGTTGCATATGTATTGAGAAATGCGTTTGAAGATGATTTTCTTATCCTTTGAATATTCGGGGAAACATTCAGATTCCTTTATTATTTGGGATTATTTTCATAAACTTTGTTTCTGATGCATCCAAAGAAAAAAGTCAAGGAATATTCAGATACGGAGAATAAGGTGGCCAAAGATCGCAAAAATATTTTTGAAGCATATCCATGGTTCCATAATTCGTATGGCATATTACGTAGTCTTTGAAGAGCTGCTCTTCATCAAAGTATTCTGTTCTTCAGGATATCGAAGAAAACTGTTATGAAAATAATCTCGAAACAATAGATAGATACGAAAATTACCATGTTACTCAAAGGATACAAGAAGTCATCTCTCAAATATGTTTCTCAAAATATGCGCAATCACGTTTAGGTTTGCCTCCTAGATAGGGACGGCCATTTCAAACATTTGTTGTATATTAAAGCTCAAAAAGCTTTCTACATTATGTTAGAAGTGATTTTTACGATTAGTATAAAAATGATTATTTTAATGTTCATTTAATATTGTAATTTTGTAATGGCATTATAATAAATTCACTGCACAATGCTGATGCAACTAATTTTTGTTCCTTCGGGAGAAATGAAGTAAATATGAATAAAATTATAAAATTCTATCGCCAATGCATACCCGAAAGAGATGCATCATGATGTAACAAGATAATGTATTTGATATTCAAAATTAATGATGCACAACTTTTATACTAACACTTTTCATTGCAATAGGAAAAAGATTAAATCGTTCTTTACTAAATATTGGTGGCACTTAGAGCTAAATAATACTAAATAAGATCTGTGTGAACAAAAAGTACTGCAAAATTTTCTTTCTCTTAAAATTATAAGTGAAATATTATGTAATATAATATATTAATACATTATTTTTATTTAAACTCTCAATTCTTCATAATTTGAATATTCCGGATTTAATATCTCAACTACGTTTTTTAATGTGTAATGAACATCTACATTAAAAACAAATTTTCAAAATTATTCTATAGAAAAACATTGTTTTTTTTATCTGGTGAAAAAGAAATCGACAAGATAAGTGGTTAATAACTGTATCGACAAATATCCCAATTTCACTAAGATTATGAGAGAATATTACGTACACGATATATCGTTAAGTTTAAATAAATTACTTTGAATACATTCTTTAAAAATTATGCCAGGTTTTCTGACTTTTGCTTCATTTTGTCTTGAATTTATAAAAAAACATTACAATTTATAAAACGCTGGCTGACTCCGTTGAATGATAGCTTGTAATTCAACTTTTGTTTTCTATTCTAGATTACATCTCCTAAACATTATATATTTTCCAAGGTATAACCCTTCTACCTTGTCGTCTTTGTGCGTGCATTTCAAAATTAAAGTCTGAATTTAATGCATCCTAAAGGAAACTAAAGAACAAACTCTCTGTACAGTTTCTCGTAATTTTCAGGAAAAATGGAAATATCTTTCTATTATTCATATTTAAAAAAAGTACAAATGTCTTAAATCAGTCTGGTTATGTGTATCGTATATAAAGGACAATATAAATTTACGGGATTCTCAATCTTTGAATAAATATTTACTTTTGACTACAATTAAAGCCATAAAATTATGCATAGGTTTTGTTCATGTGATTTTAATTATCTGTTATGAACTCCATAAACTCCTGATAATAAACTTTTATTTCAAACATTACAATTTATAAAACGCTGGCTGACTCCGAATGAGAATATCTGTAATTCAACTTTTGCTTATTCTTTTAGATTACATTCCCCCTAAACATTATATTTTCCAAGGTATAACCCTTCTACCTGTCGTCTTTTGTGCGCATTGCAAATTAAAGTCTTGAATTCTTAACGCATCCTAAAGGAAACTAAAGAACAAACTCTCTGTACAGTTTCTCGTATTTTTCAGGAAAAATGGATATATCTTTCTATTATTCATATTTAAAAAAAGTACAAATGTCTAAAATCAGTTTGGTTATGTGTATCGTATATAAAGGACAATATAAATTTACGGGATTCTCAATCTTTGAATAAATATTTACTTTTGACTACAATTAAAGCCATAAAATTATGCATAGGTTTTGTTCATGTGATTTTAATTATCTGTTATGAACTCCATAAACTCCTGATAATAAACTTTTATTTCAAACTGTACCAAACTGGGCTCGTTATTAATATTAAGAGATAACCACTCTATATTCCTGCAGGAATCCATTGCATTCCGCAGTGGATTCCTGCACATGTGGACATTGAGGGGAATGAGTGTGCGGATTCTTTAGCCAAAGAAGCAAGGAACCCTGTCCAATCCAATACTACCATCACGCTGCCAGATGCCAACGCAGTGGCAAGACATAGACTCCAAACTTCAAGAAGCCACTGGTAACAGACTTCGACTGCCCCAGGATTATAACAAGCACCATTACTAGACTGAGAACGGGTCACTGTAAGGGCATGAAAATTCATCCAGACAAAACAAAGTCCTGTCCCTTTTGTAAGAACTGCTCCGAAGTCCAGCTTATTGAAGGAATCTCTTGGAATGCCCATCTGTTGCGCCAAAAGTACTTAAACTCGGCTTGATCCCTCTGTGTCACCTCCTACAGGATGACGTATACGGTTCTGAAGCACCAGAGCTGGAAGTCGCTGTCTTGGATGCTCGTGGGGGCATTTGATATTAATATTGCTCCATAGTGCTTGAAGTTTTTGTGATGTCCATGGACACGAAAACAACAACAACAATAAAATTTACAACATAATTATAAACAGTTATATAAAAATAAATAAAAAGTGAACAGCTTACCTTGAACTTTCCAAAAACGAATTCCGCGCTGATTTCTAATAGATGTCATTTTTACAGCTCTTAAGCTTCATTTATCACTACAAATAAACAAATTATGGGAAAAGAATATGTAAAGTAGATAATTTTACTATTAAAATAAGCAGCATTTATTTGTACAAAATTCGATTTATCAATTTCAAAATTAAATAAACTTAACAATGATCATCAATGCCATTTTCAACACTCTATTCTAATTCATTTCTTTCAATGTCGTTACCTTCATTTTCATTTCCTTTTTCAGTAATTTTCAATATAATGAAAGCTGATTAGATCCTATCAGTTCGGACTGATTGTCATGTTTTACTAATCATCGAGGCAACTGTACACGCATTGCTGCATTTGTACACTGAGTGCACTTCATTATAATTAAGCAAGTTTCTGTAATTAAGCAAGTTTCAAGAGATTTCCAACATCTTGCATTGGCTTAGCACAATTTGAGTTTAGGTATCAGGTTAAAATATCGACTCAAATTCTACATCAACTTTTCGCTTGTGCATAAATTGTGATCTGAACTAAAGGGCTTTCAAAGATACAGGAAATTTAAAATTCAGTATGGTACACAATCCAGGCAGATATATCGATTACATTAAATAACAACTTTTAAAAGGGCATGAACTGCTGCTTATCTACCCGAAATTACCTTAGTTGAGTTGTAATGCTAATTTACATAAGTCGTGGTACTTGCGTAAGGTAAGGTTCTCAGTTCAAATAAGGGAGTAAGTGAATTACCCTTTAAGTTTAGTTAAATGGAAATAAGATAGAGAAGCCGTTTCGAATCATACTATAAATATGATAAATGATAGAGCAGTTAAATTTAAAATTTTATTTCTAATTAAAATTTGCTTTTATTTCCATTAGGTCTTTGGTACTGAATTAAGTAAATTTCAAAGCATTCTTTGCTTATAGTTTTGCACTATAGATTATTCTTAAGTTCATACCTGAAAGTTAATTTACAAAAATGCACATTCATTTTTCTAGTACAATTCACTTCTTTAGAAGTATCCACAGCCCCAACTCTTGTAAGAGTTTTAAAAAATTAATTCTTTTCGGTATCCTAGTTTATTGGTTGATTTCAAAACTTAATATACAGCAAACCCAGTTATTCAGAAAATATTTTTTGAGGAAATTAGGAATTTTACCAGCGATTGAATCGAACCTGCTTACTACGAGACTCGGGAATGCAACTGCGATTCCATTGTTATATAGCACAGCAATATAAAAAAGTAAGAAATGTGTGAAACCATTTTTTTTTCATTCCCCTCAATATAAATTCATTATTTAAAAATATCGGTAGTGCTAAGAGTTCCAGTACTGGTAATTCGTGAATTACTGTACAAAAACAAAGGAATTTAAAACCATCAGTTTTATGCAAATAGTGGAAAAAACTTCTAATATTACGTAAAAAATTGAATTTATTTTACTATAAATGTTCAAAATGTCCGACTATTTCTAGGAGGCACAGTTGAACACTTTTTCGCAGATTTTGAGAAATGCGTTTCAAGATGCTAAGAGTGATTTCATGTATTCGCTCTCTCTTTGAGTAATATGGCTATTTTCAGAGCATCTATTATTTCAAGATTATTTTCTTAAGCTTTGTTCTTTATACACGAGTATCTTCCTATAAGAAATTCAGGGGATTCTCATATCAGGTGAACGAGGTGAACAAAAAATCGATAGCCAAAAAAACATTTTTGAAGCCTCCGTAAGGTTTCATTCCTCTTATGATACATTGTACCTTCTTCTTTGAACCACATTAACCTCTTTCTCCTTATTTGAGTATTCCTTGATATTATTTAAGGGGACTTAGTACCTTTGCACCTTCAAAAATTCGATTTTTCATATTTGATTTTAAAAAATAGTACTGAATGTTAGGAGCATTTTAAAACAAACCGCGTCAAAATCCAACAATTATTACGCCCTGTGCAACAAAAAATGTAAATGTCTAAAGTGGCTTGTTCTATGTAATGCAATGTAAACAAACCTCTTTTTCTCAGTTTGATATTTTCACACTTTCCCACAGGATTAAAAAAAATCTTTTGCATGCAGAGCTTTCAAATTTTACATAAGTGTTGTACTGGTAAATTTTTGTTCTGTGAACCTCAATTTTGTTAATAGGATGATTAGATTTTATTTTATAACATGATACATGAAAAAAAAAGTTACTAAATACAAACTTGATACTTTTTTTAATTTTTCAATTTTTTTTAATGTAAGGTAAATTTAAAATTTGAGGTTTACAGAATAAGTACATTATTTAGCTTTAATTTGGTATAAGAATTATGGTTCTACTGTACATCTGTCAAAAGTTATCTTGTGGGTAACGTAAGGTAAGCTAATTTATTTTTCAAATTTTTGTACGCATATTTCATGTTGTATAAGAAAGTATATTAATTTAATAGTAAAACTTGACCCAATATTTTAAACTATGCACTTTATTACACAAACTGGCAAAGTTTCATACTGAAAGGAGCAAAAGTTGTTGTTTTATGAAGAATCGAAAAAAGTTTGTCAAAATGTTCTACTTTTGATTTCGTAAGGTACTAAGTCCCCTTAAAGAACGTTTTGATAGTATTTAATCCGTTCAGGACCGTGATCAATTTTTAACGGTCCCTAGATGGCGATTGAAGTCCAGTATATTTCAAATATGGTTCCACAGAGTGCTGACCTTCAATTCCCGCTTTTGGTTCCGAGGTTGTTGTTTTTTTCCCTTTCTTGCTGGATTAGGGAGATTGAGCTTCAAAAGTTTGAAATATTATTTTGCAAATTTATTATATATTTTTGTATTCAGTTTTCTAATATTTTATCTATATTTTAAGCACTCATAAACTAAAAAAAAAATTGTCATTTACATTGTTGTTATTTTCGTAGCTGTACATTTTTTTTTTTTTTCCGAAAATGAATATATTTTCTTTAAAAATTTGCAACTATTTTTTAAATATCACATAAATTTTACTATCGTATACTTAGACGCTATCGAAAATAATAATCGTTAAGTTTCAGAGTATTTAATTGAAATGGTTATTTTATATGAAGTTTGGCTTAATGAGGAAAATCTCCAGGTCCTGTCCATGCGTACTCTTTTAGAGCGCACATGCCTGGAAAAGTGGTTCTTTATCCTTTCACCGTTCTTGAACGAATTAAGGAACAAATTTTATGAAAATAACTCCAAAGTAAGGGACATGTATGAAAATTGCAATATTACTCAGAGAGGATACAAAAAGCCATTCCCAGAACCTTGAAAAGCTTTTCTCAAAATTTAAGCAAACGAGTTCAGCTTTACCTCCTAGAAAGGGCTGCAAAATTTGAACATTTAAAGTAAATATAAGATCAAAAATTTTTTCTCTATGTTATATCTATGTTACTAGTGCTTTTCATCATTCACATAAAAATAAACGTTGTAAAATTTGTGTTTTTTGTGTACAATAAATTTACGAATCATCATTATAGAATCTTTCAGGACACAAGAATTACTGAAGGAGGATATGTTTTAGCAACTTGAATATTTACAAACTGTAACTGCTAAAAATGAAAATAAATGTTTTAATTTTAAGTTTCGAAAAATTTTTATTTTAAAAATATCCACCCATTTTCTTATCCTATAACAAATATCTCCAATGTGTAACGCATGTCTGTATAGGGCGTCTTATAAGGAGCAAGTGTAAGATGTCACTCACACAACCTCTTCAGTGTCAGTGTAAGAGTGTAAGCAAGCAAATCAACACATGAGGGTAAAGTATCGCGAGGTGATTTGATGCACTAAAAGTAATCTAAGCGGATTCCTAAAGTAACCCGAAAATATTTAAATGAACAAAAGGAATTATTGTTATTAGCTAAAAAGTTATATGTCTGTTAACGTTTTAGAATTGAAGTCAAAAGTAATGCAATAGTAAAATGAACTTAAGTAACGTAAATGTTAAGTTAAGCAGAGTTGATAATAATCAGAAGTGTAATGCAAGAAAATGTTATTTAAAGCTTATTAAGTTTGTTAATGCATAATTTCATACATAATTTAGTTAAAATAAAATTTCACATAAAAACAAATGTGATTGAAATATTGTTCTTCCTAATTGGCATAATAAAAGAAACGTTATAAAATAGTAAGGTTGAAATAACATTTCTATATTAGTATAGAATGTTTCCGGATTAAAAGCATATTTTAGTCAAGTAAATGGGAACAATAATTACACACTCTCACATGTATACACACATTTAAAGCATTCATAAAATGGTGCTATTTATAAAAAAGGGAATTGTAATCTCATTGTATTACGCCTCGGAAGAGAGATTGAATGCAAGAGCATTTCTTTCTGCAAAAATAAGGATTTTATTCATTAAAAATATTATCCAACGTATTTCTCTTAAGTTAATTTCTTCCGAAAGAATAATTCTATTTCCAGGTTTGGTGACAAAATATTCATTAAGAGAATTTAAGATATGAATCAACACAAAATGAATGTCATGAATATTTAGATTTAGAAGGAAATATACAAAATATTAAAAAAAATAATCTCAGTAAAATAAATAATATATCATACATGCATGACAAAATCTTAGAAGTTTGATAAAAATGAATTTTTATTTCAAAACTTGTTTCAGGCCGATATAAGCTTTCAAAAAGCCTAATTCCTTAAAAATATTTATATCGATGAAAACTGCAATTTCTTCTTTAATTATAACTAATATTTTTCTCGTTTAACTATTATCAATAATTTGAATTGTTCTTTTACATAAAGTACAAAAGGCAATGATTTATACATAAGAATAATTAAATTAATAAAATCAGAGTGTATCTCTATACATTCTGCATATATAACTCAAGTTGAAATACACACTTCCTGTAAACATTCGAGCTATAGAAGTAGATCAAGTGTTATATATGCGTCATGAAGTTTATTCATTTATAATTGCATATTGTTTGAATAATAATTTATATATCTAACGTATATTTTACAATTTCTCCTAAAATATTTTGCAGATAGATTTCAAATTCCCTTTTAACAAACCTTGTTTCAGAACTTTTACAGCATCCCCCTTCTCGACGCTTCTTCCACTGATTATACAGAGTCCTACGATCCAGAATTATCTCATTCGGGCAGAGAAATGCAGATAAGCTTAAATGAGAAGATAGGAAAGGGATACGAGACGAGTAAAATTTATTAAGAAGATTTTATTGTCGGATTAGGGTTCTACACGAGTTGAAATCTCTTTGTCGGGCTTAATACGTTGAAACCGTCAGCTCGTAATTTTAACGTGAATTTGAATTTTATTATATATGAACACAAAATTGAAATTATTGTTAAATAATAATTAGAAATATATATATAAAGAATAATTACGGCATTTTTTATTTAAAATAAATTTTTTCCGCTTTATTTATGTGTATAGCAATTAAATGCGCTTACTTTCCATTAAAATGTATTATGAATGATGGCATGTATCTAAGAAAAAAAAAACAGCTTGGCATTAAAAGTTGTCAATAAGACATATTATTGAAACTTTAAATAAAATAAAAACATGCAGAAATATTTTAGGAAAATAAATATTACAAATTAAAGAAATAATGTAGTAAAGAAAACATCATTATTATAATAATGAGTAAATATCACTATACCAATTTACAAGTCATTCATTGAAAAAAAGAAAAAAAAAAAAAATGAAAAATACAAAGTTGATATATAAGAAAATCTTTAAATATTTTAATAAATTTCTAAAATCTAGAAAATTAAACGAATAATATTATGATGATCTCTAAAGTAGCAGCTGAAAAGTCCAAGAAATTGAAAAATGGTAGAACAAAAAACAGAAGAAAAGTATCATAGTAAAAGAATGGAATATAAATTAATGCCGTTGCTAGCTTCAAATAGTTTTATGAAAGGTTGTTTTCCGTAATAAATGGTCAAACTATTCCCTTCAATGATTACATTATCTGATCAGCGTTATAAAATTAAAGAAACAATTGAACAAAGATAATGAAAATCAAATTCAGAAAAAGAAATATTTTTATAAGAAAATAAGTTACTAATCCTAAAAATAACTAATACGATTTACAACATAAAACGTAAATTAATGAAACAAAAGTATTATGTTATAAAACTAAACAAGTAATATAAAAAAATTTAAATTAATTCCTACTTAGGTCAACAAAGAAAAATTTTATTTTAGTTAATTTTTATTAAATATTTACAATTAATATAAATATGTATATACATATGACAGAATCACAATATTAAATGGCGAAAGAAGTTTTTTTCCAGCGAGCAATACGTTTCGTCACTGACGGTATTTATTCTTAAATTTATATCCTGCTAAATATCTTACATAAGAGAATTTTTTTTTCTCCCATATAAAACTAAAATTAATGATTTGAAAATCAAATAAGAAAAATTTATGCTTCGACGATCTGAAGGCATGAAGATTCTACGCCGACTCTCCACCAAATTTGCCATTGCAAAAAAACTGACGTAGTAGAAGTTTATAGTAGTTGACATAGTAGAACGGCTTGTTTCTTAATTCATCCGGTAAATTAAATGGTTGGAATGCAATTTAGCGCAACAGGAATTATTCGGCGGTATTTTGCCAAATGTGGCTACCCTGATCCGCTTCGCGGACTTAACATTCAGCCAAAAAAAAAAAAAAAAAAAAACAATCGACAAGTTTGGCAATTTTTGAAATCGCGTCAAGTGGTTAGGCTAAACTGTATTTTCACCAATTAAATTTAATTAATGAATTAATATTTGAAAAAAACTGTATTAACATCAAGTGCCATCCACTACAAGTTTTAAAAAATGTTTTTGAACTTGAGTGGATGAATAAAAAGTATTTTATTAACCATTTAAAATTTGAATAAGATATATAAACTAATATATATAGGGAGAGTGTGAACTAATAGTAGGAATTTAAAAAAGATTATCAAATGAAAGAAATAAGAAAACGTACCAGTAACATATCAACACGAGAAATCTTTAAGAAAAAAGGCTCTCTTAACTCCCACTCAAATGTCAAAGGATCAAATAAAGAACGGTAATGACATCTACCAACTGATGTTCCAACTAACTGAAAACCATGAGAAAATTAGAAATCGTCTCTGACGCTCGAGCCGTAATCTCACTCTCAATTAAGGTATCTGTGGTTTAACTCTCAATAACATTTTTGTTACTAGTAAAATTACTTTTTTATTCAAAAATCTCTCATGATTGACTACAGCAACTTAGGACATCATACTCAACAACATCGATGCCACTTCTCCTCTGCTGATTTCAATTTCAGAATACAAACAAAATTTATTCGCGACAGTAACGCCATCTATGAGCGTGAATATATAACATACTCCCCACCTTGAAACCCCAGGGTTTCAAGAAATTACAGAAGTTCACTAACAAACAGTATTACAACCTTTACACAAGTTAGTAAAAACACAAGATACACAATAGTCGATACATATATAAGAAACAATAATACAAAACTCATATTTACAAAATTAAAGATTACACATTAAATATGTTCCATAGGCAATACACAAATTTTTGAAATGGCTCTTTTACAAGTACTAGACTGCGTTTTAATTTTAACAACACGAATTTTTTTATCATCCCCAAAATAAATTTTAATTATCCTGCCCATGGCCCATTTATAACAAGGCAAATTATCTTCTATTAATAAAACTAAATCTCCTAATTTTACACTATTTTTCTCGAACATCCATTTGGATCTCTGTTGTAATTGACTGAGATAGTGACGATGCCAAAATTTCCACATACATTGCACCAGTCTAGTAATTTTTTGCCATTTTTTGAGATGACTCTCCTTAAAGTTTGTTAAATTAGGCTCAGTTAAAGATGTTAAGGACCTGTTTACTAAGAAGTGTGCAGGAGTAAGAACTTCAAAATCGTCCTCGTTAGCTGACAAAGGACAAAGAGGACGAGAATTTAAAATTCCCTCTATTTGAACAATTACCGTTAAGAACTCTTCGTAAGTTAAGTTTATTCCCTTAACAACTCTTTTTAGATGATATTTAAACGACTTTATAGCTGCTTCCCAAAGGCCACCAAAGTGTGGGGATCTTGGTGGAATAAACCTCCACTCAATACCTTCTGCAGCTAAATAGCCTGCCAGCTTTTCATCTGGTTTTTTAACCATTTCATGAAGTCTTTTAATTTCTTTATTAGCTCCTACAAAATTCCGTCCATTATCTGAAAACAACCTTGCACACTTACCTCTTCGAGCCATGAATCTCTTTAGAGCTGCAATAAATGAATTTGAAGACAAATCAGAAACGATCTCAATGTGCACAGCCTTAAAACAAAAGCACACAAAAATACAAATATAAACTTTCTGTAAAGCACCTTTACGCTGAGCTTTACTCTTAATATAAAACGGCCCACAGAAATCGGCTCCAGCACAATTAAAAGCAAAATCTGGAGAAACTCTTTCCTTGGGCAAATTGCCCATGATTTGAGTCGACACAGTTGGTTGGACTTTGAAACAAATGATACATTGATGAACAATTTTTCTACAACTATTACGTCCATTTAGAGGCCAGAATTTTTCTCTAACAAGATAGAGTAACGAAGAAGCACCAATATGTAAATATTTTTTATGAAAATGTTCTATTATAATTAGAGTTAACTTGTGACCCTTTGGCAAAATTATTTGATGCTTTTTATTAAAACTCAAATTACTATTACCTAACCGTCCTCCGACTCTTAACAATCCCTTAGAATCCAAGAAAGGATTCAAAGTTTTTAATTTACTACCTGGAGGCACACAGTGTTGGTTTTGGAGACTATTAATATCCTTAGTAAAAGTCTGTGTTTGGACACCTTTAATTAAGAATGCCTCTGCTGCATTCAACTCCTTTGCATTCAGTGGACCTGTTGTCTTCACTGCGCCCTTTAAGTTCTTGACAAACCTGAAAACATAACTTAAAACACGAATGATGTTAATGTAATTGTTACTTATTTCAAAAAGACACTCTAAAAAACTAGGAGTAGTGCAAAGAGAAAGGTGAATCATAGAATCCTTATTTAGTTCTGAGTTCTTTTCAGTTCCTTTAACCTCTAGAAGATATTCATCATCTGAAACATCAGGATTGTCCTTGAAGTGTGGCCAGCTACTAGATGACAAGAAAGAAGGTCCATTCCACCAAATGTCTAATTGTTGGATCTTTGAAGGAAAAATACCTCGTGAGATGAAGTCTGCGGGATTCTCAGCAGTTTTAACATAATGCCAATGAAAATCCTTTGTATTCTCTTGAATTTTGGTGACACGATTAGCTACAAATACCTTCAGAGAGCTGGGTGGAGTTTTAATCCAAGCCAGCACCACGGTAGAGTCTGAGTACAAATGTATTTCATGAAATTCAAGTTGTAATGATGATATAACCTTTACGATAAGTTTTGAAAGTAATTCAGCAGCACAAAGTTCTAAACGTGGAATACTTATTTCCTTGATGGGAGCCACTCGAGATTTGCTGCACAAGAGTGACACCTTAATGTCACCATAACTTGATACAGATCTAATGTAGACGGCACAACCATATGCATCTTTCGAAGCATCTCCGAAGCCTATAAGGTCAACTTTCAGTGCCTTAGAAGTTAAAACATGTCGTTCTACAGTTAAATTTTTTAATTGACTCAATTCAGAACTGAATTTTTCCCACTCTCTACTTAAGTGTAAAGGAACTTCATCGTCCCAATCAATTTTTAAAATCCATAATTTCTGCAAGAAAATCTTGGCTGTAATTATCAAAGGTCCTAAGAGACCTAATGGGTCAAACAATCTGGAAATATCAGATAGCATTGTTCGCTTTGTTGCTGGACTCACAATTTTTTGAACACTAAAACAAAATGTGTCCTTTTTAGGATCAAATTGTAATCCCAAGGTTTTTAATGTTGTTGAGTTGGGATTATCAAAATTGTATTCTCGGTCCGACGTTGGAACATTGTGTAACAGACTAGGATTATTTGAACTCCACTTATGAAGCTCCATGCCCGCTGATTTTAACAACAGTATTAACTGGTCTTGTAGTTCAATGGCAGAAGATAAATCCTCGGTACCACTTAGAATATCGTCGACGTAAAAGTCTTTACCAGCAGCGGCAGCTAAAGGATACCTGTTTTGTTCATCCCAACATAATTGTTGAAGTACTCTTGTTGCCAAGTAAGGAGCGCACTTGGTTCCGTAGGTAACAGTGAGCAACTTAAATACGCGTAATTTCTCTTCCTTTAAACTTTTCCAAAAAATACATTGTAAATCACACTGATCTGGATGTATCCATATTTGACGATACATCTTTTTTATATCGGCAGTGAAAACTACAGAATGTTTTCGAAACCGCAACAAAATAGCGAACAAATCATCTTGGACAACCGATCCCGAATATAAGTTATCATTAAGTGATTGTCCAGATGACGTTGCCTCTGATGCGTTAAAAACCACGCGTAATTTGGTGGTACTACTCTCTGGCCTAAAAACACCATGATGAGGCATGAAATATTTTGGAGTTTCAGAAGTTGCCTGCATATGCTCCAAATTCTCATACTCTGTTAAAAATTCCCGGTAGAGTTGCAAATACTCAGGATCTCCTTCCAAACGTTTCCAAAGAGAATTAAATCTTTTAATTGCTATGTGTTTTGACTCGCCTAAACATGGGGGCTCTATCTTAAACGGCATTTTAACTACATAGGTTCCATTGTCCTTTCTGAAATGTGTCTTCATAAAGTGATCCTCACAAATTAAACTCTCCTCATCTGGTAATTTTTCCCCTTCAACTTCCTCAATTTCCCAAAATTTCCTTAAATTTGCATCCAAATCCTCTATTATTAATCCACAATGAATAGTAGTTTTGTTCTCGATTGGAACACTTCCGGTAGCAACATACCCAAACACTGTATTTTGAAAAGCAATTTCTGAATCCGGAAACCTAATTTGACCCGTTCTCAAAAGTTCGTAAAATATTTGGGCACCTAATAAAATATCCACCTCTCCAGGTTTATTGAAACTCACATCTGCTAATTTGAAATTACCTAATTCTAGCGTATTAATGTCAAATTGCCTGGAGGGTAAATGATCTGTTATTTCCGGTACTACTAATAACTCAATTTCTTTTTCAAAACTTCCACTACCATTCGAAATTTTTGTTTTTACAATCCTATTAACAACAGAAGAAGACTGATTTAATCCGGAGACCACTATGCTTCGTTTTTGTTTCTTCAAATTCAATTTATCGGCTAAACGTTTCGAAACGAAATGACTCATACTTCCAACATCTAGCAACGCACGTGCGCTCGTAAATATTCCTAAACTATTTTGAATCATGACCTTCGCAGTACTTAATAAAACCATCTTATTTGCATTTATACTTGTTGCAGTGAATGAATGTGTAGTGCTCGCAGGTGGCACATTCGATGGAGAATTAATACTGGGATCGGGATTTTCTATTCGCGGAACAAATACATTTGACCTTGGATTTAATGCTAAGCTTTCATTTTCCGAACGAGCTTCGGTTGCATTTTCTTTTATATGCAAAAGTGTGTTATGCCTTCTTTTGCAAATATAACAGTTAGATTTTGAATAACAATTAGTCACTTTGTGATGATTTAAGCAATTAAAACATAACTGCTTATTTTTAACAACCTCAATTCTCTCTTTAACAAGCATATTTTTGAATACAGGGCATACATTAAGAGAATGATTTTCATTAGATTTACAGACTACACATTTTGGAGTTTTAACCTCCGATACAAATACCTTTTGTGGACTGTATTCTTTACGATATTTTTGCGACTGAATTACGACTTGCGGCCTTGAGAACACATTACTATCGTTTTTGAATTTTGACGATGCATAAATATCGCAATGCCTAGCCAAATCTGGTGGCACATACCAAGATTCTCCTTGTTTCACGCCAATATGAATTTGTAATTCACGATCTAATGAATCAAATATTTTTTCGGAAACCATAAGTTCACAAACTCCCTTGAAATCATTTACCTTTCTTAATTGACAATAGTAATCAAATGCTGCACTAAGTCGCGAGGCAAATTGGATATAACTTTCGTTTGGGCGTTTTTTCGCTTTACGGAAATTATTTAAAACTTCTTGTGGTGTGGATTGAAATTCTTTTAATACTAATTCTTTTAATTTGTCATACATACACAATTCATCCTCACTTAAATATATCGTTAAATTGGTAGCCCTTTCCCCCAAGATATTTAATAGAATTTCTGACTTAAATTGTTCTGGGACATTTTTGGTTTTGAAAGCTCTTTCAAGCGATTGGAAAAATAAATTATACGATTCTGCACGTGTCGGAACTGGTATTGTTAAGGTTTTGACACTTTTTATCAAACATTCTAAACTGGAATTTAAATCGGAATCGCTATTTGACACATTAACATTTTGTGTTACTTTTTGTAAATTCGCGAGCTCAAGTTGTCTTTCTAATTGCGCGAGTTTCAATCTTTCTAATTCTAGCTTTCGTGCTTCATTTTTCTCGTAATCTTTTTTCTTTTCAATTATTGATTCAACTACAGTTTTTACGACTTCAAGATTATTTTTATAAATATCGCTCTTTTCAATTAAATCTTTAATAGTAAGTACTTTGGCACTTGCCGGAACACTGATTTCTAATTCTTCGGCAACTTCGATTAATTCACTCTTTTTAAGTTTTGAAAGCATTTTGATTGAAAGGAGAACTCTAAATATATGCAACTCATACAATGAAACTAATACACCATTTTGGAAAACATACTAAAATAAACAAAAAGTGTACTCACAGTTACCAAAAACGGAACGGACCCAATTGTAATCCAATGAAAACAAAACTATAATCCAGTAAAGTTGAAACTATTTTCCATTAAACAGTCACATAACTACACCATTATTTAATGTTCAATACGAAACTTTCCAATGAACGAACAATCCATCTTTTTGCTGTTCTGCAGGTCGGCGGACCACTTATGTGGTTTAACTCTCAATAACATTTTTGTTACT
>BMAW01088697.1:2321-28170 GCA_019974015.1 Nephila pilipes | reverse complement strand
ACATATTTTTCTTTTTAATATTTTATTTCTATTTATTTATTTTCTCTTTTTCTCTTCTTCGGCTCCCGGAAGGGGGGGGGCCCCACAGGCAAAGGGTAATCACATTAAAACATGATGCTTTAATGCTAGAAATAAGCATTTAAAATTGTAAAAAATTAATAGTAATCATTTTGCATTCTATTTGATTAGTTGGATTTAAAAATATTTATATATCAGTTGTTGTTTTGCTGTATTCTAGTTGATTTTTGAAATGATGATATTTCTCCTGTCATATACCTGTTTCATGATTGATCAGTTTTCGCAAATTTAATCAAATTTAGATAAAGAAAAAAAATACAAGGTAAACAATATATTCAATTTTTAAAATTCTTAAAAATAATTAGACTTATATTGGATGAAGTTACTAAACTGTTATAGAGATGAAACACAAAAACTTGCATTTTAGCTGCAGTCTTAAAACAATACAATGGTGCAATATCAGGAAGCAATGATCATGAGTAGTGACTGGGACATAAAACAGCTAACATGACTTCAGCTCTAATAATAGATATTGCAATAATTTGAGCATATGTCACTTATTTTATTTTATCATTAAAAGTAAATGGCTTATTTAATAAAAAGTTTGCAGAACATATAGATGGAATAAATTTTGAACATCTTATAGAAATACTTATCCTTCTGTGTGCATTGGTAACCATTTCTTTTTGTTATGCACTAAAATATTTATTCAATCTTTTTTTCTTTTTCTGAACTGTGAATTAATCCAAAAACATTTTACTGCTTGTAAAATTTACTTAAAATGTTTTTATTTTCAATATACAAGTGGTAATAAGATTCATTTAATTCGAGTAAATAATATACTAGGTGTGTGCACAACTGTGAATGTATTTTGTTCAGAAATGGAACTACGTAAGAAAATCATAGGTTCCTCTTATTGTATAGTTGTCCAGTGTTTCTATGAATGAGACCACTCGTTGTGTAGCCATAGTTATATTGTTATTAAAATCTCATCAATTCTATGAGAACAATAAAGTTGCTTCTCAGCCTTTTATAGTCCCAATACTCTCATAAACTGAGAGATTTCTTTGACTTTCTAGAAGTATTATATTTATATATATTCCTGACCTCATGAAAATTAATTGTATCTTTGATTGTTTAAGGAAAAGTTACTGCATTTTAATCAGTAATATTAATTATATACGACATAGAAAATGTTGACAAGTTGACCATTTAAAAAAATCATTGAAGCTATTTTTGTTTGCTTTGTTCAGTAAAACATTTAAATGATGAAAACTTTTAGAAATATTTGTTTCCATTCAATTACTTGTATTTAACATATGAATTATAGCCTTTTTAATGACCAATTTTTAAGCTGATGATGCACTTTCTTATCAAGCATTTGATCTGCTATTTTTTTTACAACGTTTTTCTGTATTTCACTTGGTGTGTGTGTCATCAAATTTTCGATTGTTAATTTAACCAACTTCTTTTAGGTTGGAGGTCTGAAACTTTGGGAATCGTTCTTACTCGCCTAACAATGCAATATTTAGACATTTGCGACAAGTTTTAACTAATATTTCAATAATTTTTTTAATGTAATTTGTTTAGTAATCTGGCGCCATCTATGGAAGATATATTGAACTAAGCAGAAAGAGTGATCTTAAAGACGAGAGAGATATGAGGTTTTTTACAAAGTTTTAACTAATATTTCAATAAATTTTTTTAATAAACTTTGCCACCATTTAAAAATGTTATTTTAAAAAACGTTGGTTTTTTTTTCCCTCTCGAATTATTATTATTATTCATCTAAGAAAATTTTGATTTTGTTTTATATAAATTATACAGAAAAAATATTATTTATTTTAATCTGTATTATTTTTATGATAAAAAGAAATTGACATTCAAAGGGAATCTAAATAAAATATAGAATATGCTAAATGCTTAAATTTTATAATTTACATACCCTTAAAACAAACATACTTTTTCAAGAAGGATTTGTTAAAAAGGGGTGGGGGAACATACGTTTTATTATGCTTATATTATAGGATCGTAAAAGCGTTTTTAAATCAAATTTACTTCCATCATTTCTAATTTTTTTAAACTTCAACATTACATTTCTTTCTATGACTTACAAGCTAAGTTTCACTTTTAAAAACATGAATTAAAAAAAATTAGTTTTTCTTGGGACATTGTTACATTGCAGCTGTAGATCTTTAGTGGCACACAAATTTAAAAATCATTGAAAAAGGTAATCGAAGTTCTTGAGTTTTTCGGTATTCCTGTGATTAATGAGAAATTAGTGAAGCCATAGAAAAATAATTTTGATGTTTTTCATGTAAACAGAAATAGTATATGATATTAAAAGAAATTCATTATCTAAATTTTCAATATATATTAAAACTATTTTTTCATAATCTTTATATGTATGTTTCTGCTTCATTTGGTATGTTGAATAAACTAGAATTGGCGTAGAATTTTATATATTTGAATGAAAGCTGTTTTTAAATAATGATATTGAGAACTATAGTTATTCTTTCCAGGTTAATAAAATTAACTCATCTGTAACCTGAATAGATACTTCTCAAATTCTGTAGTCAAGAATTTGAGATTAAATTTTTTCTGTTGTGTAATATATACTTGGAGCTATAAAAAATAGATGTATTCTTTATTTTACTGTAGAAGACTTCTAAAGTTATTCATATATATATATATATGGGTAAGAAAAACTTTCTCATGAATTAATAGCAGCAGAAATACATGGATTTTAAATCATTTTATTTATCAATAGTAAAATTATCTGTACTTATATCTAATATTACCAATTGAGCTATGTTCAAGATATGAATAAATTTACAGAGAACATTTAAATAATCTTAATAATGAGGTGAATAATGGTAATTCCGTTTGCATGATAAAAAGGGCCATGGGCATTACTAAAACTGTGTGAAAATTATGAACGGTTATGCATATACTTTGAGGTCTCATTGTGTGTATGTGACACAAAGGAACTATTTCCAGAATTTTTGAAATGGAAGTTTTTAATATTGAAGTGCATATTCTTTCATGTTTTCAAACAATTGCTTAATGGGTTTAAAATTAAGTAAATGTTGGGATACTAGTCTTTTTGGCTTTATATCCTTTGAAATCTATCAGTGAATTAAGTAAAAGTTATTAAAAGTGAATAAACAGTGTACACTGAATTTCTATTTGTCTGATTAGTTAAAAATCAGATGTGATGTTGAAATGCTGAATTAATCTAACATGTTTTCATAAGGGTTTCTAATAGAATTGATGTAAAGTTTTTGTACAAGAAATATTTTTGAATTTGAAACTATATTATTGAATCTCATCGTGCAAATATTCCTCCTAGAATTTTTTTTCTATGATTGAGTTTTGCTACCTGCAAACTGTTAGGTTAAATGATTATCTTTTAATTTAATTATTGGTTTTTCTCTCTTCTCAAATGATTTGGCCCCTTCCATAACTCTAAATCTTGCCAGTTTTCTGCTTTGCAATTTCCATTAGCAGCTGTTTGTACAAATCAATGTTTAAGATATTCAGATGTTAAAAAAATTTATATTTCACTTTAACTCTTGTTATTTATGTTATATATTTTTATTAAAACTGAAGCAATCAATTGGGGTTTTAATTTATGTGGGTAATCTTTAATAACAAAAAATGACATTTTAACAAGGAAGTTAAACCTATTTCCCTATACAAATCTCTAATAATATAAACACTAGCAGAGCTGTATTTAAGGTATGAATGAATTTGCAAATAACTGATAGTAACTATGTCGAATAAAATATAAAAAAATCAGCTCTGTTAGTTTGTACTTATATTAACAAATATATATAAGAAAATACCTTTCTCATTACAATGCAGTTTTTGTTATAAAGCTGGATTACACAAAAAATCCAAGACTTTATTCATTAATTGAAGCATAATTCCTTTAGTGCACAATTACATTCTGTTAATAAAAGCACAAATTAAACAGAGCTGTGTTCAAGATCTGAATGAATTTAAAAACCGTATCTGTGTCAGATAAAATCTAAAAACTATTGTACTTTTTTCTCTGACGCTATAAAAATTTTCTTTCAGGAACAGTTATTGAATTTCTTTAAATTTCATTTGTCAACAAAATCCATGTTGATGTGCATAAAAAAAACCCTCCCAACATTGTATACTTAAATTACTTTCTTGACATGTCCTGAATTATTTTTAATTTTAAAACCATGTTAAGATATATATAAAAATGAATCTATATTCCTTTTTACAGATTAAAAATAGAAATGGAAAATAATGGTTTAGTAAAACATAGCGGTGGCTGCCATTGTGGAGCTGTTCGTTTTACTGTGTTAGCTTCTTCAAAAATTACAATTTACGTTTGCAAGTGAGAAATGAAATTTAATGTTAATAATTTACATTAAAAATTATTTTGACCTGAATTTCAATAATTTAGATTTATCATTAGTTAATATTGCTATATTGATTGATTAAATTCTGAAAAAAAATGTGTGATCTGATATATATGAAAAAACTGTGATGTACAAAATAACATTTATTTATTTTCAGTGCTTATTTTTTCGGAAAATATATATTTAATAAACTTTATTATTTTTTTTATTTCTTTCATTCAAGAAGCTTAACATTACAAATTCTTTTGAGCTGAATATTAGATTATTATAGTTTAGCTTGGCTTATTATTTTTATTTCAGTAATAAATTATTTTTTAGATAATGCACATTATGAATGTATAATTTATGCTTTTTACGGTTTTCAGTTGCAGTATTTGTACGAAAAAGCAGATCAAAGGATTTATTGTTTCAGATGAGAATTTTGAATTGTTGCAAGGAAAGGATAATTTGATTCAATATACTTTTAATACTGGAGGAGCTAAACACTTGTTTTGTAAAACATGTGGTGTTCAGAGTTTTTATAAACCTCGTTCTAATCCTGAAGGCATCAGTAGGTCTTAACTTTTTCTTTCACTTTTTGCATAAAAACTTTCATTTATGTATAAAAAAAAGGAATATAATCTTATTGCTCTTTATCATTTATTTACTACTGTATTATAATTGCTATTATGACAGATGTACTTTTAAACTTCTATTTTTCTTGAATGAAATGAAATGAATTTTTTCCAAATTTTAATTTTTATATGATGGATCTAAGTGAGGCTTTAATTAGCTCTATGCAATGCAAGTCTATTGTAATACCACTATCCTTCTACAAATTTTAAGCTTGTTTTAGTAAAGCAGCCAAATGTGTTACATTAATGTTCTCCTAAATATTTTTTATGTTAAAAGTATAAATGAAGAAAATTGTGAAGCACGAATTTTGCATATTAATGTAATTGAAAGGGAAACTTATGGTGTGGAAAAGCAGATTGTATAATACTGAGTTCACATACAGGGAAAGTAGGAAACACAACTATAATACACACAGCAATTTAAGTATGTTTTAAATGAAAAAAAAAAAATCAAATCCTTTCACCTGTTCAGTTCCTATCAATAAACAATGTATTAGTTGCTTCCAACTAAGTGGATCAATTCCTTTTTGGAAAGGGTAATAACCTTTGTTGCTTCACATCTATCACAAATAAATTAAACAGTCCTCCCCCCCTCCAACCAAAAAAGAAAAGAGTAAATAATTTATTATGAGTGAATTAATAATTAAAAAAATGACTAATAGTTTTTATGTGAGAAAAAATTTACTCTTCAACAACTCTTCCTTCTAGAAAACCTCTGTGATATTTTTCTAATTTCAATAGACATTAATCTAACATTGATGTATTAGCCTCTATATAATCTCAACTAACCTTATGCTTAGTATAAACTAATACTAGGTTAAAAAGTTTGATTAAAGAGTTTTTTCCAAAATCTTTCTTATTTAATATTCCATGAAGGGAAGGATTTATTCATTATTGTTTGTATATTAATGTTGTGTATATATGCATGAAGAAAACTGAATCATACAGTATGCAGTCATAATTTGAATTGATTTATTTATAGATGTAACCAACTGACATTTATATGCCCTTTACATTAGTTATTACATAATTCTGAAAGATATTTTTATCTGAATTAATGACGGTAGTAAAAAATAATAATAATAAAGGAGCTTTATAAATACCAAAGAGAAAGTTCAAAACTTTAGTTACTCTACTTTAGCTGATTTTGTATCAAATATATGATACCCTCAAAAGATCATTCTTTTAAGCATTCCCTTTTCTCTTATTGTTTACCTCATGAATCTACAATTAGGTGTAATGTTTTAATTTACTGTTTTAAACCAACTTAAGTAAAAAAAAATAATATATTAGTATGTTTCGTAAAAATATATATATTTCATAGAAATTATTTAATACTTATATATGCATACAGGGTGATTATAATTAAAGTTTCAATAGGCTGTAAAAAAAAGAACGACTGATCAGAATGACGTCAAATTTGAACGAAATATTATTGAAGAAGGGGGGAAACGTATGGCATAAGAAAAAATAAATAATTCTAAATTTTAGCAACAGATGGCGCTGTAAGCATCATAATTTAAAAGGGTTCGATTACAAATTTCGAATGAATTGTAAAACAACGACGAAGGTATAAGTTACACATTAAACCAACTGTACTACTTAATGCGCATGACTGCACAGATGTGATAATGTTGGTCACTTAAGCCCATCCCCCACGGCAAGGTATATCACATCGGATGGGAAAAATCAGTTTTTAATTGTCCTGAGGCCAAAAACCGCATAAATAGCATCCATCAAATCGTAAAAAAAATCATCATCCAATAAATAGCATCCATTAAATTTCGTGAGACTAACGCAAAGCATGTTCAATATGCTGTCCATCGTTGTGTGCAACAAGAAGAAATCGAGAAACTGCATGCTCCACAACTGATCGAAGTGTCTCCAGGATCACTTTCAGAATGTGTTGCGCAATGCGTGCCTTCAGTTCAGCTAAGTGTGCAATTGGAGCACTGAACACAGCATCTTTCAGGTAGCCCCACAGCCAGAAGTCACACGGATTAAGATCAGGTGATCGGGGGGGGGGGGGGCAAGCTCTAGGGAAATGAAGGCTGATAATTCTAGCATTTTCGAAATGCGATTTCAGCAGCTGCTTCACTGGATTTACAATGTACGGAGGAGCGCAATCTTGCATAAAAATGATCCCATCCACGCTGTTGAAGATCTGGAAAATATCTGTTGAAGATATGAAAGTACAATATGGAGAGAGCCAGGGACCCGCTCGATGTCCGCGAAATCGACAATTATGGCGGTGGAGGTGTAATGGTCTGGGCAGGCATCATGTTGGATGGCCACACACCTCTCCACGTTTTTCACAAAGGCTCTATGACTGGTGTGAGGTATAGGGATGAGGTCTTGGAGCCTTATGTTCGCCTTTTCCGGGATGCAGTGGGCCCCGAGTTAATCTTAATGGACGATAACGCGAGGCCACATACAGCTCTTCTGGTCGACGAATTTCTCGAGGGTGAGGATATACGCTGGAGGGATTGGCCAGCCAGATCTCCAGACCGCAGTCCTATAGAGCATATCTGGGACGCTCTGGGGAGGGCAATTGCAACTCTCAACCCCCTTCCGAGAACCATTCAGGAACTAAAAACAGCTTTGGTGAATGAATGGGACCAATTGCCACAGGCACTGATAAACTGCCTTATTTCCAGTCTGACATCACGCTGCAAGACCTGTATAGCTGTAAGAGGGAAGCATACCTCCTATTAACCCATTTCTTTTGTGTATTCTGCAACCGCTGTTTCAGACCTTCAGACTCCCATGAGTGTTACGCACAAACATGTGTGTCTATTTTAACCGTTGAATGTTTATTTTGTTTGTATTATATCAACCTATGTTCACACCTTCAGATTTTCCAAATAGTATTTATTCTATTATAACTACTATTTTCCCAAACAGCAGCTATTAAAATAACTAGCTAAATATTTTAACATTGGTATTATTGACATAGGCGATTATGTTTTCGTACTTGATTCATTATGAACTCTCTCTCTCTCTCTCTCTCTCTCCTACTAATGCTAAAAATTTAATACTTACATATATATTTTTATCAGGTGTGATGACTTACTGCATTGATCCTGGAACAATTACTGAAATTAAAGAAAGAAAATTCGATGGTCAAAACTGGGAGGAGTCCATGAAAAACGAAAAACCAATGCATTCTTGAACATTACTCAATGTATTTATTAAAGACAAAATGTTTTTATGTTGTGAAATATGTAATTTTTATACATTGATATGAGTAAATTTTTCTCTCTTTATGAACTCGGAATTCTATTGAAATAAGAATTATATTGCAGTATTATCAAATTTAGCATTAATGAGCCTGCGAAATTTGTTCTTTATTATTTACTGATAAATTATCTAGAAGTAGTTGTCACCATTGAAGTTGTTGTCAGTTTTTAGTTTTTAAAGCAAATTGACATTTCATGAAGTTTTTTTTGCAATTAGTTTTTATTTTATTTGTGGTTTTCTATTTTCATGAGAATCTTGCTTTCTAGAGTACAGTGCAGTCTTACTTGAAGATTCATTATAGTTTGGAATGAATAATTTAATAGAATGAATTTAATTATAAAATAAAATATGAATTTCTTTTATAGAAATTTATAAAAGAATTATATAAAAAGTATAACTTGAGGAAAATATTATATACCTGTGTAATTCTAAAAGGTAACATATTACGAAATTTTTCTGCAATGTGTGGGAGTGAAATCAAGTCCAATTCAGAGGATAATGACAAATGACGCTTTATTCACAAATCTTCAGGATTACTACAAGTAGCAGAGTTTGGACTTCTGTCGACATGCTTGACTTAAATGCTCAATTTAGGTGGGGATATACTCGGGAGTTCCCCGAATGAAATAACAAAACCTAACCTTTCGCATCATCAAGAATTAGTTTGAGAAAATTGTCGAAGTTCATAGGTCTACTATAATAATGATTACAATAAATTGAACTTTACATCATACCAATGACAATAGGAATATTGTCAAGAGTATATTTTAGTTCCTTGATCATGTTAGTTCTCAATCATGTGCACCGGGGGCTATGCCCCGGTGCATACATCACACTTTCCAGATGGCCGACCCTGTGCAGGTTTGATAAGAAGTTTTGACTTTAATTAAATTAGAGTGCATTGCCAGCTTTACATTATGTAGATAAATGTTTATTGAATTAAATTTATAAAACTATTTTTCTAATTCTATGTTTGTATAGTTACTTTTTGAACTGATTCAGAATAAGATTATGTATCTCATATTTTTGCTTATCACTATCTCTATTCGTTTCATAACATTTTATATTTTCATCTGATTTACCTAATCACGTTTCATTTGGGTTCGGAAGAAATTGTAATTTTATGTAATTCAAATTACCTTAAAAGTCCCTGGGGTTAGTGAAGAGAAAATCGCGAACCAATGTCACAAACTGAATAAAAATTTATTGCAAATAGAAATATATTTTTCATAAATACTAATTGGTTATCTGTTTGAAGAAAAAAGATTTTACATTAAAGATTTTACATTTTTGTTCCATCAGTTTTAGAGCAAGCAGTTTATTCTAAATTGTGTTTAATTTATTCTATAATGCGTTTAATATAGTCTGAAAAGCTGAAAAAGAAGCTAGTTCATCGAAAGCAACAGATTTTTCAATTTCTATAAGGGATTGCTTCTATTCTTGTCTAAAGTGATTTGCATTCTCATCTATAATAAACAAATTTTCATCAGTTATTTTAATGCTGTTAGAAGAAATCAAATTATTTTTGACGCATAAAATGTATGTGTATACAAATAAGAAATCTAATCGAATAATCAATACAAGTGCAAGTAAGAGAATGAATGCATATATTACACTAGCACATTTAACGCTACAATCACAGTCTAGTATTTTTCGAACTTCGTACGCATTTATCACATTCTCTGCTTGTTTTGCCACAGTCCATGATGCCAAAGGTGTTTTTAAATGGAATGATATAGTTATGAATGACGATTCCCTGCATCATATCTCTTCTGAAGGAAAAGAGATATTTGCAGAAATTTCATCAGTAAGCGAAGGAAAGCTTATTCAATGCCCCCTTAACCTTTGCGACCATTTTGGCGACAAATAGAAGACTCCAGAATGTACTGGAATCTAGTCGATATCTCAAAGAGAAAGAAAGTTACAGACTTTTCCTGGATTTTCTCATGTGACATCATAACTCGCCGGAACAGGATTAAATACCCTGTAAGCCGGAGTCAGTAAGAGCCTGTTTTTGAGATCCGACTGGAAAGCAGTCGGCTTTTAGACGAGCGGATCTGCCGACGAACTGAGAGTAGCGTGGCCGAAGGAATTTGCGGATCATGGAATTCACGGGAACTGTCTGAGTCTGCATTGGAAGTGAGGGTAATGCGGAGATTTGTCCGTAACGTGAACTAAAAAACTGGCGAGCTGATCTTTGCTGCTACAAATGTGACTGTCCTTACAAGTGCTGTTTTGTTCCTGTATCTTTGTCTCTAATCTGTTCTAGAGCTGCGTTTTCTGTTTGTGTTGTTATTGTCCAAGTTCTGCTACATGTGTGTTGTCCAGAAAATTTGCGAATAAAGTGTCCTTCGCCATTGGACTGATTTCCCTCGTTCAACTCCAAGAAATTATATAACAATATTTTTTCATATCATTGGAATTTTTACGTGCCCTGCTGTATCAGTGACATTTTAGAAATTAGTTTACCTCATTTCAGTAAGATAATTCTACCCCCCTCCCCTTTTTTTTTTTGTTTTTTGCATTGACACCAAGAACATTTGAGAGAGATTTATCTAATCTTCATGCCATCTTTCCAATTTCATATTAATTTTTTTTCTACAAATAACTCTATTGCAATAGGCCCACATTTCATGTCTCCTCTCCTTAGCATTGTTGGTTTCTTCATCTTCTTGAACAAATTCTTTGTAAAAATGACTGTTGTCTATTTTATGAAAAATAATTTTTAATTTCTTAATCCTTTAATTTTTCATCCATCTGGTAACATCCTTTAATTTTTTTATTTTATTTTGGCAGTTAATTTTCTATTCCAGTTACTCTAAATAAGCCAGTTGCTTAGCAAGCAAAATTCAAGAAAGACAAGGATCTTCTATCTTTTGGTTTTAATAAGGGTAACCTTTTTTTAAAAAAAAAATTCAAAAAAAAAAAAGAAAAAACAGAACTTCATGGCGTACTCTGTTTGAGTAACACATGGCAACTAAGAAGTCTTCACGTTTTCCCATGAATAACCATCAAAGTGGTTAAATGAAACACATATCGGTAGGATGTGTAGAAAAGCATGATACTTTGCTCTCGAAACAATTTCAATAGCTTTAACTGCTTCATTCATGACGCCTTCTTCCTATCAGTGCCGTAACGTGAATTTTTGCTACCCAGTTTGAACCCTAAATTTGCCGCACCGTATAGAAGTTAAAAATGAATCATGAATGCATTGCGAGCGCGTAAAATTAAATTACCTGCAGTTTAATGCGTTAAAACGAATAATTAACATATTACTTGGGTAAAACCGCAAAGACATTGAATAGTTTAATAAATTACAAAAAACATTTACCTTAACACTCCTACATATAAGAAGAATCGTATAAAACATGACTTAAAAATAATTATTAAATTCAGACACACATGAAGCATCATCAAAGTATAAAATAAACAATATTAACGCTAAAGCGTTCTTCGAAATAACAAGACAGTTGAAGAAATTAAATGTCACCTGCTCCCGCCACTACGTCGGGGCCGCGGTAGCCTAGTGGTCAAGGTCGTGGATAGCGGCTGGCGGTTTTCGTTCAGTCGCGGGTTCGATCCTTGGCCACCAAAGACCCGCCGTGTAGCCGGGGCTGATGCACGTTAAATCTGTTCGGGGCCCAAAGTCCTCCCGTTGGCGTGGTGTGGATGTTAGGAGAGGGGGGTGCCAGCTCAGGTGTCGTCCTCATCACTTGACCGTGGTTCAAAATTACGAGGTCCGTCGCCAATAGCCCTCGTGTTGCTTCTAGTGCGACGTTAATAAAAACTAAACTAAACTAAACCCGCCACTACGTCTGAGTTTTTCCAAGGACAATGATTCAAAAATCAAAACGGATACTAATTGCAAAATTCAAAAAGGGATATTTTTCTTATTTTGAATAAAATATTTGACAAGCTTTTATTTAACTGCACATAAATGTAAGTATATTTGTTCAGCTTAAGTTTTACTACTCTATTTTGAACCACTTCCACGAGTCCAATTGCCTTGAAATTCTGCATAAATATCTGTATTCGTTTTGTCCCGATGACATTAGTTAGCTGATTTAATGACCATAGCCTGATGCTGCAGACAGAATAAGCCAGTTCCCTGACTCCTTCCCCCAAGCTACGCTACTGCCGCCTCTGGATGTACCAATCAGTTTATAACATACACTAAAACAGGATTGTCGAATTTATTTCTAATTATTTTTTCCTTGCACTTTCAAATTGACAGATACTGCATCTTCCTTTTGCAAAATTCATTTCCCTCCTAATTTTAAAATATTTGCAAATATTCTGAAGATCCTTTTTGTTGAAAATCCTACATTCAGTAGCACAAAATTGATTTTTTGTCTTAAAACTTTTAATGGTGCAACACCCATTTTCTAAAGGGATGCTAATTTTTTTTCAGTTTTCAGTAGGTAATGATACTTTGCTCATCTCTTTCTCAGATTTTCATGTTCAACATGCGTATATAGATATTCAATTATTATTTCAAGTGGAATAACATAACGCACATCAATTTTTTTTCTAGAAAATAGAGCTCTTAAAATGAAGTATACCTTATTCATGTATGAAAATGCCTTGTAACATAGGCATCACATCAAATGCTTTTTAATACAACTTATTTTATCTGATGAATTAAATATTTTCATATGCTAGTGGAATTTTTTTTAAGACTAGATATACATCTGCCAATGTGCATGCATTTTCAGAAGCATCACTATGCATCAATTGAAGATGAAATACTTTAACATTTATGAATCTGAAGGAAATGCATTCAGAAAAGGGATAATAGCCTTTGTTGCAATATGTACCAGTTTTATGTGATTCTCCGAGCCCCAGCAACATTTACAAAATATTCATTGAAGACACAAATATTAGTGTCTGTAATGAAAATTGCAAAAAGAACAACTATATTTCTGTCAGCTTCCTTTCCAGATCCATACATCAGATTAAATTTCTTATATGTCCTGTAAAATTTTAATTTTCAGAGAAGGTCTTCTAGCATTCCAAACAAAATCTTTCTTATACTGAGAAATAGAAATGTCAATTTTAGAGAGGAAAGAGTTAATGTTCTAAACTAAGGAATACGATAATCACAGTCAAAACAAATACCAATTAGTGCAAGAATAACAAACACATAAGTGCACATTCAAAACAAAACAGGCCGAAGAACTGGATTTTCCATATCTGATCTAAAACATTCAAGCTGCCAATTGTTGTAAAAACTAGGCCCATTGAAAAGAGACCATTAGTATAATTCTTTAAAGTAAACTGGTAGGATCTTCCATGCACTCTTAAAAAACTTGCATTTAAAGTTCTACAACTCCCTCTTTACACTTTTAATTTTCCTGTCTTTTATATGTGTAATACATACAGTTCAGCAAATAACACTCTGGATTCGCACTTGTTTGATTTTGGAGCGAGTTCTGCAATTGCCTTACTTAATATAAGTTTTTCCGACAATTGTTTGCACATTTATTTTTTGATAATTTTTTTTTATAATTTACCACTTATGGGTGACAATCAAACATTTAGCTTAAAGAAATATTAATAATGCAATATTTTTCTTAAAAAAATAAGGATAATACTGATCACATAAAAATGATAAATTATAAATGTTATCTTTACTTTAAGTTGCTCTATAGGCATGGAATTAAATACCAATGGGTTATTTGTATCATGCAATAAAGGGTTCAATTATGAAAAAAAATAAATATTTAATAATGTTTTTAAAGATTTTTTTTTTTTTATTTATGAAATAAAAAAGGTGTCACATGAACATTAGATTGTAAATTAATCTGATTAATGAACACACATAGCTTTAATTGTAAATTATACCTGGCAATAAAATATTTTTACATTAAATGTTAACAAAAATTTTATTCTTTTAGTAGTGCAAAGAGAAAATCACATAATTACTACAAGGCACAACCTTAAACCAAGCAGAGCAATTGAAAACATTATTGAATCCCTTTATAATATAGATATGAAAAAAAGTGTATAAATTTAAAATATTCAAACAAGTGTAAAATTTTAAATGATTTTCTCAAAACTCCTAGAAAAGATACATCCATTTAATTCAAATTTTTCCAATACCTCTCATTTTCTATCAATGCATAAAGTTTGAAATTTTTTTTATCTAAAATCTTTGAATGTTTCCTTACTAATGTAAACATACTACTGGTTTATGAATGTGCCAAGCAATCTCACAGCAATATAGTTAATCATACATCTATAGAACTTTTGCTCTATTTGCAACACAGTGAAAGGCATTCAAAAAATGACATTTCATTTGAGATTTCTTGTTGCATAGCATACAATGATATGTTAAAGTAAACTCCGACAGTAGACTTTATGAAGATGTGAGAAATAAACATTTACAATTAAAATAATCATTTTGGATAACCACTTAAGTCAAAAGCATTTATTTCAAAAGAGTAAAATGCTCCAAATTAAGATTAATCTAACATATGACACCACTGTTCTGAAATGAAAAAACAACTTTTAACTTTTTTTAAAACTTTACTCACATAGAAATAACTTTGTTATAAATAAAAGGTAAACTAAATTCTTTTCCTACACTCACATTTATGGTCTTATTATACACAATTTTCACAAACTTAACAAATGTTTACCTTTTTATAGCCATTTTATTAAGGATTGTAAATGTTTTAGACAAAAAAAAAAAAAAAAAGGAAATGACTTTAAAAATTTAGCTATTATTGATACACGAACAAGAAGGCAATGAGAATAGGATAATAGGAAGGTAATCAGATGGAAGTATGGCAAGATCTTATTAAGATAAACAATGATTAAGCATGCTATTCATTTTCACTTTATTTCCTACAAATCTTCGCATTTAGAATATCACATTTCAGATTTGTTTATAATCTTCTATACAATATGTGTTAATTGCACATACAAAATGTTTCACATTAACATCTCACTAAATGATTTTATTTCACATGATTATATTTTAATTTTTAACAATACATTTTCTAAAGAATCAATACTTTGGCAAAACATTCAACTCAGTTTATTTGAAAAAATCTTTTTACACCATTATATTCAATATAATGAACATATATGAACAGACTTTATTTACAATACAATTCTTATTTGACAAATTACAAAAATAAGCACTACAAAATGAGGAAAATATATTTTAACTAGCAACATTTATTATGTACATATATTTTCTCTCTCTCTCTAGTTACAATTCAATATTAAAATATAATAAAATTACAATTAAACCAAATCTTTCAGTATAGAATGAGCATATGTCAAATTTGCAACCCTTAATGAATATCTTTGCTGTTCAAGTAAATTAACATCTAACTATATTTAATTATTGATAATGAGATACAATATTCAAAAAGAAAAAAAAAATTCAAAATTATTTTGTATAAACAATTACTCATATACATTAGGCCCTAGGACTCAGTATGTATATATAGAAACCAGTTGGAAGAAAAACTTCATGTAACATCCAACCAAAAATTACTGACAAATACAGGTATTTCGGTACTTTTCAATTTCGCCAGTACAGGTAATCAAGTCGTCAGAAAATGAGAAACAACCTATGCCAAACGGAAATAACTTTTTCATGTGTATATTGAGAACTGTCACCAATAAAGTCTGCTTGACAAGATTTGCACCGGTGAAATAGAAAAGTACCTAGAAATAACATTTCTATGAAAACTTAATATCAGAATACATTTCTGCCACTACATCAAAATCAACTCACCATATAATAATGCCTAGTATGCTTTGCAGTCGTAAAAAATATAAAACTTCACTAAAACAACATAATCATTACGTTAAAAATCACAAAGAAATCATTACAACTGTAACTACACATATAGTGCAGCTCTCGAAATTCACCTATGGCTGGAAACGAGTTTGTCACCTCTAGGTGTGAAAGTATGAAAAAGAGAGACTCAAACAACCCTACATAACACTTCTTGCATGAGATATATTAATTTAATTAATTCTTTTCTAAATGCTTAATTTTTTTTTAAAGTTAAGCATATCAATATCTATATAATTAGCTTTCATTTCAATAATTATTTCATAACAGAATATAATTTTTATTTAAAAAAAAAAGATAAGAGATTCTAATATACAAAAATAAAAATTCTAAGATTAAAAGTTTATTTCCATGAATGCACAAGCACCTACAAATTTGAAAAAGAATAATAATCTGAGGTTAATAAAAAAAAAAAAATACTTGCAAATTTCACAAAAATGTGTAGTTATTTCTTTAAGTGAATAATAAAAGGTTGTCTAAAATTACCATTGGAGACAATTAATTTGGGAAAATTTCAAACATGAAAATTTTTTCTTTCATACAAATAAATTTTAAACACAACAAGAACAAGCTTTCATGTAAACTTCACAAGTATATGAGTGACAGCATGGGTTTATGGTGCAAAAATCTGGTTATTTCAACCAAACATTTGTTTAGAAAATAATAAATTTATTAAAAGCAAAATAAGATATAATAGGTAATAATAATAATTAAAGATATAAAAAATGCAATCTAATACCTCAAGTTTAAAATCTTTAATATGATATAATAAAGGGAAAATAAATTGCAGTGAAGTTTTTCAAGTCTCACAAATTTAAACAGGTGAAATGGAAATTATAAAACATTTTGCAAGCTATTAAAATATGATACACAGTGTATGAATAAATTTCAGAAATGTAAGGTTTTCCCATACAGTGCACATGTAAATTATTTTTTAAGTTTCTACAACTAGCAAAAGCAATTTTCAAATTTCACAAACTTCTTTGGTATGAACACATTTTAGCCCACTATTATTAGAGAAAGCCTTTTTGCAAATTTCACAAATTTAAGTCTTAACTTTAGAATGAATACGAATATGTTTTCTTAAGTTGTTGCTTTCAGAGAAAGCCTTCGTACAAATTTCACACACATAAGGCTTCTCTTTGGTGTGAACTCGTATATGTTTTCTTAAATTACTCCTTTCAGAGAAGGCTTTCAGGCAAATTTCACATACATGAGGCTTCTCTTTGGTATGAATACGTAAATGTCTTTTTAATCCACCACTGTTAGAGAAAGCCTCTTTGCAAATTTCACAAACAAAAGGCTTTTCTTTAGTATGAATTCGTAAATGTTTTCTTAAATTACTATTTTCTGAGAAGGCCTTTTTGCAAATTTCACAAATAAAAGGCTTTTCTTTGGTATGAACCCGTAAATGTTTCTTAAAATCACAATTGTAAGAGAAGGTCTTATTGCAACTTTCACAAACATATGGTTTTTCACTTATATGAATATGCATATGTTTTTTTAAAGTACTAACATCAAAGTACATCTTCTTACAAATTTCACAAACATAAGGCTTGTCCTTGGTATGAATACGCTTATGTCTTTTTAATCCAAAACGGTCAGAGAAAGCCTTTTCGCAAATTTCACAAGCATACGGTTTTTCTTTAGTATGAACACGTGAGTGTTTTCTTAAATTACTACTTTCATTAAAGGCCTTTCCGCAAATTTCACATACATAAGGCTTTTTGTCAGAATGAATCAGTGAATGACTTGTTAACTCTGCTTTATGAGAGAATGTCTCCCAACAAATTTCACAAACATATGAATTTTCATTTGTGTGAGTACGAAAATGTTTTTTAAAGGAATCAATATGAGAGAAAGAAGCTTTGCATATGTCACAAACGTATGGTTTCTCTTTTGTTAGAGTATGTAAATGCATATTTAGACTATGGAGGTGAACAGAGGCCATATTGAACACTTGACACAAATAGGATTTCTCATTTATATGAGTGCGTTAATGCACTTAAACTTAAATTCCTAGTGAAATTATTCGCAGCAAATTTTGCTAAGATATAATTCATAAGCTGTATGGATATGCAGATAACTAGTTAAAATTTGGCATGCAAATGAAAGATTTGCTATGTCATTGCAATTGACATATTACTTAAATTTTAAAAAAAAAGCTATCGCAAAATTTTTGATGACAATGCACCACTTTGAAGACGATCGTAAGAAATCAAAAAATTTAAAAAGAAAGTTTAAACTTTATAAAATAATGTTTCTAAAGAACTTTATCCAGGCGAAATTATTTGTGAAACGTCACTGGTATCTCATATTCTTTCTCAAAGCAGTAGATACATATTTTTAAAACTACAATCTCAAACTTTGCTCAATAAGAAGAATACGGTCGGAATGTGTTCAATTTATTGCGCAAACTCATGAATACAACATTTAACCCTAACATGGCAAACATTATGAAGATTGATTGATTTATTGTTCGGCCATTTGGGATTTAGAGCAATAGAGGCTATTATCCCCTTTAAAATAATTTTTTAATTTATAAGATATCAAAATATTTCGTCTTCTGCAAGAATGCTCTGAATAGTTTTTTCTAAAAATCCTTTGAAAATAACATTGCGCTACGGATCAATTTTGAGCATATTCCATTGAGGAGATTGCTAAGGGAATTACATATTTCAAGCCAAATCACTAGGTTCCAAATCGTAACACATTTTTTATTATCGTAGAAATTAGTTTTTATGCAAAAACACGGGAGTTATGCTCGTTTTGCTCCTGATTGAAGTGTTTTGTATCCCTTCTATTCTGCTTTTTGTCCAATTGGATTTTATGTCTACAGTTAGGATGTTTCCTGACATTTCGAAATATTTGATTGAATAAAAGTTCTTATTAATTCTTTTCATTCTGTCAATAAAAATAATGCTATTGAAGTCTTCTGGGGCAATCCAGTCGATTTATACATCGGATACCGTTACCAATTTTATCAGATTATCCATCTGTTCTTTCCAAATAGTTTTTGAGCATCCCGGAATTCAAAGCAGAATCATCTGATTATGAAAATGCAACTGGCATAAAAATTTTATTAGTTAATCTTTGAAAGACTTTTGGGGATTTCATATTGTAATTTGTAAGTGCAGATCTCACAGAATAGCTATCGGACAGAATTAATAGACATTTAGTTTAATTCAGTCAAATCATCTATAACTTGGCATTTGCTTAATGCTTCTGCTGTAAATATGAAATTATTATGATTTATTCTACAACTAAAATAGATGGCAAACTCCCCGGAGCTCATTTACCGCTTCTTCTCAGTATTAATGAAATGTTTAAAAGAACAATTAGATTTTTTTTTTAAAGTTAAACAGGCTGTTATGATTAAGTTGTTAGGTTGGGGGGGGAGGCAAACGGTAGGACTGTTTGCAGTAATTGCTGCAACCATCCCAGCTTCCTCTTCGGGATGGAGGGAAGTGCTATTTTGTTCATTTGTAGAGATCAATGTCAATGAAGATTTGAAGTTATTGTTGGGTGAAATTACAGAGGTTTAAGTGGCTGCAGCCATTTGGTGGTTTTGTATGTAAAGTTTTGCTTATTATTTACACCCGTGAATAATGTTTGAGCTTTGATTAGGGGATTTGTATAATTTTCAATGGGTATGAATATACTTCTCGAAAGCTTGGTGATAAAATTATCAATTAGTTCAATTTGCTGGTCATTGTGTATTAAGGAATTTCTGACGTATCATGGAGCGTTTGTCATGATTCTAAGTATTTTGTTTTGTAATGTTTGTATGTATTTCAGGTGGGTCGGGGCTGCAGGCCCCCAACCAGGAGAGGCGTAGGTAATAACTAGGCATAAAATCTGCCTAAAGAGGAGGACTTTATTTTTGTGCTAAAGTGGTGAGTGTCTGCCAATAAGAGAAATGCAGAGGTGGATCTTATTCTAGAATTTATCTTTAAAGTCTTTTATGTGTTTGGAATAAGTCAATTTTTGATCGATGAGCAGACCCAGATACTTAACTGTCAATACCCAGGTGATTTCTTCGTTGAAGAGCTGTAGGTGGAGTGTTGGGTTTTGTCTTCCTTTGAGGAAGAGTATTGCTTGTGATTTGTCAACATTTATGGCTAATCTCTAGTGTGTAAGCCATTTCTCCAGGGGGTGTAGATAATGTTGCATTGTTTTCAGTGTGAGTTTGAAGTTTTAGCCCTGGGGCTAACACCGCGGAATCGTCCGCAAAGAGGCAAGTGCTAACACTGGCGGGGTGTGGGAAGTCATGCGTGTACAAATTGTACGAATGGGGTGAGAGGAACCCACCTTGGGGTGTGCCCGTAGGAATTCGGCCAGGGTAGAGTGATATTTGTTTATTCTGACACTGAATGATCTATTTTTTAAAAATTTATAAATTATTTTGATAATTTGGAAAATTTATTTTTATTAATTTGTAAATAAGTCCGTCCGTCCGCATTTTGTCAAAGGCTCTTCTTACGTCTTAGAAGACTCCTATGGTATGACGTTTTAGATCAAACCCTTCGTTGATAATGTTGGTAACTCTGATGAGTTGGAATGTTGTGGAGTGCCCCTCCTCGAAACCGCAATGCTCTGGGGGGGATACAGTTTGTGATTGAAATGTGATTTTTAATTCTGTTTATTATAATTCTTTCGAATACCTTAACAATGTTGCAGAGCAGACTAATTGGTTTGTAATTTTGCGGGAATTTATAGTTTTGATTTGGTTTGGGAAGCATTATCACATTTGCCGATTTCCAGCAAGTGGGAAAGTGATTATAAATAAGACATTTATTGAATATTTTTGCTAGGTGAGTTACTGCGTTAAGGGGGAGAAGTTTAAGTGCATAGTTGGGAATACATTCCGGTCCAGAAGCTTTTTTATTTGGTAGTTTTTTTAATTATGTTTATGATTTCCTTTGGGCTGGGGAGATGTGGTAGAGGATCCAGATTTTGATTGTTGAAAAACTTTTTTACAGTTTTTTCAACTAATTCAATTGTGGTGTCTTCATACGGTTTTATGTTTTCGGTGAAGGTGTCTTGTAGTATGTTTTTAAAGACCTCAGCCTTTTCTTCATCTGTATAAACTATTCCATGCGGATCATGTAGTGAAGAAGTTTCAATGGGTGTTTTGACTATTTTCCTCAGCATATTGTACAGGGAGTTGTTCTTCGGGGTTCAGTTTGCTTAATAGATTGTTCCAGGTTTTATTTTTATGGCAATTTATTTGGTTTTTAATTTGCCTTTGAAGGGCATTTATTTCTCGCTTATTATGATTTACTCTGTAACCGAAAGATGCATTTTTTTTGTGATACCTGCTATTAGGTATATTATATATTAGGATATATTTGAATTCTATCATTTAAAAAATCTAATTTTGTTCTTTTGTCAAGACTACGAAAGAGTTAATAGAAATTATTTAAAAAAATTGATCTTATCACCTTCAGAATTCTTACAAAAAGGAGAGTTATATATTACTTTCATTTTATACACCTTTTCATTTATAAGCTAGTGAGCGAATTTTCTCCTTTATTTTTTTGAACAGAACAAATATAAAGTTATATACGTATTACGTGAGATACGGCATAATGGTTTTTAGAATAGTGTATTTATTTATTTATTCTTAGTAGCATAATAATAATTTTTTCCCAAAATGTGTATGTTATTTAAAAAATTATCTTAGTTATTTTCAGCATATTAATAAAAGGGGAATCTTCATTTACAGAATTATACATAATTTTTCTGTATATCATCTGATACCGGTTCAAAAGCAGTTTATAAGCTACAATTGGCCATTTATTTTAAATTTTACTGGTCATTTATTTTTCAAAAACTGATAATTTAATTTTAAAAGCTCACTCTTTAGCAAGCTGAAAACTGCATTTGAATATTGCTATCAATACGTTTTCTAAAATAAGCTATTCTCTGCTTTTTATTCTATTTTGTTAAAATTATTTATTGTTTTTTTTTTTATTTTGTATTATTTTTTTGATTTGTTCCAACTGTCATTTCATAGTTATATAACTAAGGGGGGAGAATTTGTTATTTAAACCTGTTTGTGTGTCTTGGCTTTTTTGAGCATTTAACTTATTGAGAGCATTTTTTTTTTAAAAAATTCAAAAATAAAAATCCTTATTTCTATCAAATTTCAATGAACTACATATACCTATAAAATATAATTTATAAAAATTATTAATTATATTTACATGAAAAGATTTCGAGAACAAAGCACTAACATTTATTATTCGATGCGTTTCTGTTTTCTCTCTTAGTTGTAAATTTCATAATTTAACAAAGTTAACTTTAATAAATATAAGTTTCATAGCTTAACTAAGACTGGCATTTTGAAAGTAATGTTACAATAGAAAAATTGTTAAAATTTCTTAAATAAATTTATCTATATACATTGTAAAAAATGCAAAGAATTTCTAAAGGAATTAATCTTTTCTAAGTAATGATTTCACTGAAAAGAAAATATATTGAATCAAAATGTATTGTTTTTTTAACTTCAAATTAAAATAACATTTAAACATTACACATATTTTCTTATTATTCAACTTTAAATGACACCTTTATTGTTAAACTTATACTTTATTTGTTTCTTCTTGGAAAGACTGTTGACGAAATTTATTCGTGCAGAGTCCTTGAAGAGAAAAAATAAAATTCATTTTTTACATCTTTAAATGATTATCAAGAATGGGATTTACTTATAATTAATGCAGAAACAAATGTTCTAACAAATATTGTATAACATTTCATGCTATAGATTTCTTAACATTTTGAATTTTGTAGCTATGAAAAGCATTAGATTTAACTCATATTTGGAAACTCTATATTTAGTAATGTTACATTTCATGCTTCCAAATTTCAATTTTCGGAGAATTTGAAAGATTTTGTATCAATTAAATCTTTGTGAACTGCCATAAAAAAAAAAAAGAGAGAGAGAATTTATAAGAAACAGAGTGAAATAAATCAAGTTTCTCAAAATTTCATGCTGAATCTGGCAGACGAATTTGATGTGATTATGCAATTTTTTTTTATGTGGATAAGAAAAGTAATATTATCAATTTGTAAGAATTGTAGTATTATCTTGCATTACAATAATATTCCAGATAGCCAAGTAGTCTGGGTGTGAGCTCGTCGTTGTCGATGCTTCGCTTGAATTTATGTTCCAGTCTAGATACTCAGAAAATTCATAGTGTAGTGTTGGTGATACACGTTAAATCTCTTAGAACTCAAAAGTTCTCCCGTTAGTAAGTTGAAGAAATTATGAAAATGGAGTTGTTTTATCTGTGACTTTTCCTGAGTGAGTTGTTATTACGTCTGTTTTCTCCAATGTCATCGCGTTACTTGAGCGACGCACCCCTAGTTTGCCCCAGCGATCTTTCTCTATTTTCGATCATCCTACTAGTCAACCAATTTTTGTCTTTTTTTAATTGTTTCACATCTAGACCACAGTTAAATCCTGTTTGACGCAGCATAGCCACATCTAGCTGTTGCGCCAATAACCTTTACATTCACTTACTCACTGAGAAGTCAATTTCAATCAAAGCTTATTTTATTAGGAATGAAAATAATGTAAGGAAATTTACCCCTTTTTTGAAAATTAAGTCACACTTCAAACCAACTCTGGGCCTATTAATGATGGACCTCTTGATTTTTAACTGCGGTTCAAGGGATGAGGGCTCCACTTGAGTTCGCACCTTACTTTCGAAGATTGAACTTCTCAGTTTTAACGTGTATTTGTCCCTCTATATGATGGTCTCAGGTGCCGCGAGGATTTGAACCCACCACACCAAAAAAAAAAAAAAAAAAAAAAAAAACGATGGCACTAGTTCGAGACTATAACTACTCAGCTATCGCTTTCGATTTAAACTGAAAATATAACAATAATCCAGATAATGTAACATATTTTTTCGCCTCAATAAAAAGAAAAGGAAAAAAGACTTTATGCAAAAGATTTATATAACTTTTTCTTTATAGAAAATAATTATTAAGAAATACATAATGCATTGAAGTTAACAGATTTTGTAATTTGAGTATTCCTTTTATACTGTTTAAAAAAATTTTGATACAATTTCGTATTGACATATATCACCACAAATTGTTCTGAGAGTCGGTTTCCGCTTTATTAAAATTTATATTCTTATAATAATTAATCACTGTACAAAATTCGGAATGGTTTTTTTTTTTCGTACTCATAGAAAATATTTAATTAACATTACAGATCATTAATAAATGAAATGATTTTAGCCAAAAAATGAAGTAGCCGATCCTTGAACAGGAAAGCGGACAACGTATTGAAACAGCGAGAAAAGATCACTTGTATGTGACGGGTAGTTCTACCCCAGATATGACTCATGCTGACCAACCAACTTTTATTTTACGGTATATCCAAAATGGTGCACCCATTGAGTAATTTTTGCAATTTATGAATATTAATTCACATAGTGCAGAGTATCTGACGGATGCTGTGGTTTCATTTTTGGAAAATAACAACATTACCCGCAGTGATTGTAGAGGTTGGTCATACGATAATGCCTCTCGAATATATCTGAGAAATATTCAGGATCGCAAGCCCGACTTCAAGAAAGAAAAAAAAAAAAAAAAAAAAAAAAACGTTATATACATACCACATGCAGGACATTCTTTGAATTAATTGGTGTTCAAGCATTAGAATGTAACTATAACGTAACAATTTACTTTGATTTTGCTGAAAATCTTTATAATTTTTTCTCCTCGCCAACCTATCGTTGGAATATATTAACAATAAATTTGAGCTGTGATAGAAATAAAAATGTTCTAAAAAAAAACCTATCAAAACACGTTGATCAGAATGCGCAGTTGCAATTAAGGTATCCGCCTACCTTCGAAGAGAATTTTTTGAATAATTGAAAAAATAACTTTTTATGTGCATTTTACTATAAGATATGGCTAAGAACTTAAAATATAATGTAAAATTTGCATAAATTAATAATTGTTTTAATATTTCAGCTCAAAAAATACATAAAAATAGCAGTGAAATGACACTTGTGCAAAACACCAAAACTGAAATTTAAATAGAGATATTTCAATTCTGTAAATATTATTATGATGAATTGAATCTAATTTAGGATTTGTGCCTCTATCACAATTTTAAACCTGAAAATTAAATATTTATAGCAAGTCGTACTTTAACATACAGAAAAAACATACAAATTTGTGATAAGTTATGACTTTTATCATCAATAAAATGCAAAGTAATCGCATTATAACAATAGGAGAGGTTCAAGTTCTGAATTCACTTTCATAGAGTATTCCATGAAAGTTTCATAACATTATATACATATCTTTTTTCAATACGATATTTTGCGCTGAAGCAAAATATGAAAATCTTGATTTTGAGAAAAAGCTGAAAATACATTCAACGTCTCTTTGATCAACTTAATGGCTTTTAGTGTTAAACCATTGAGTTTAGCTATGGCACAAGAGGTAAACAGGAATGGGCTGCCGTCACAACATGTAAAACTAGTAACACAGATGGCAGAATTGAGCAATTGTAAGTATTCACACATTCTTACTATCAGTAATTTACAAACAAATTGAAAGGCAAAAAAATGAATATTACTTCATGACTTAAAGTGAAAAAATAATAATTAAAAAAACTGCAATAGAATGAAATATATTCATAAGTCATAATTGAGATTTCAAGCTTGCTTCTATGAAAATCTTTGTACATTATGGAAAAAAAAAAAAAAAAAAAAAAAAAAAAAAAAAAA